>JASVEL010013956.1:0-89815 GCA_032618575.1 Nicotiana noctiflora
CCTGCCAGAGATGAGCCAGAACCCATTTTTTCTATGATGGATGTAGTGGTGCTCACGGCGTTCTAAGCCAAATGGGGGATCCTTGACCACATTGAACTGGTTCCGGCGGACCAAGACATAGTCCATATACACCGGCCAAGCTACTACGTATTTTATGCATATTCTTTTATTATCGGGTACACGTTTCCCTTTCCTTCCTTGATGGTGGGCTTCTGTCGCTTATATGAGGTGTGTTAGGCTCAACCCTCTCCGTACGCATACAAGTTTTTCCTTATGCTCATCAAGTACACGGAGCTGGCCAACCGAGGAATTTCTCTACAACATATGCTTCACCTCGTCGCCCCCCATTTTCTTAGGTGTACGATGATTCACATGTGCCACTGAGGAGCCAAGAGTTTGGTGATAAAGATGGATGACAAGGCAAATCACCGCTTTTAGGAGAGCATCTTATACATCCGAATAGAGCACGTTGTAGCAAACCCTGTGGAGCTTTCTAAGATGTGGAATTTGGCCCGTAGGGCTTCGTTTCTTTTTACTTTATGTATTTTTTCTTAAGATGGTCATTGGCCGTCTCTCTTTAATGATCTCGTTGAGGGTTCGTTTTTGTTTTTCGTAGCTGAGAGAGTACATCTTCCACTAGTTGCTGATATTCATGAGTGAGTGAGCATGATTCTCCCCCATACGATGGGGATTCATGAATAGGCACATTTCCATGAGAATGCGCAAGCCTTTCATTGGTGAGCCGGCTCGTTGGGTCTTGCTTTGTTCTTTGCTCTGTAGTTTCTTTGACCTTATCTTTGTTTGATCAAATCTCTTCTCGTTGGCATGTCGGAGAGGAGTGAGAAGGGATAGCGCTCTTGTGCTTGCTTTCGGTCAGTTGGCTTCCTTAGCACGGCCCGTTTCAAGGACAACTATAGGTGAAAGCGCCCCAAGTTTTGTTGATCGACAAAACGAGTCTGTAGTTAGACCTGTTTGTTTGGAGGTTGCTCCCCAGTCAAACATGCTAGTTTATGCAGTTCGTTCAGCAGGTGAACCTCCTCATAACATTGGCGAAGAGGCATCGTCAAAGAGGCAGAGGTTGTCAGGGCGGCATCTTTGGTTGAGACGTCCTCGAAGGGTGACCCTACTTCGATGGTATCTGAAGCTGGCAGTGACACCGCCCTAGGTGCGGAGGTGACGCCTATTTCGATCATGGAAATGACCATCATGGCAGGGAAACAGTGTTCGGGGGCCGCCGCGATTGTTCCGGGCAATCCATCACATCTCGGTAGGACCATACCCCCTCTTCGGCTAATAAGAGGTTGAAGGACATGGCGGTGGATGATTATAAATTTGATTCTAACATTGACCCTGGGGATATCAGGATGTTCGTGGAAGGCTTTTTTAGGATCGATGTAAGGGCGGAAGGTCCTCTTCATGTGCTCAAGATTCTATCAGATTTTAACTTGCTCGAGGACACAATGGAGTTGGTGCCTCAATTTGACCTTCTGTGCTCCGCCGCCAAAAGTGAGTCTCTTCGGGAGATCAATGATTTCGCTTCGTCACATGGTGTGGCCAGGATGGCTCTCAGGGTGAGTTTCTTTCCGCCTTTTTTTATGTTTTTGTGCTATTTTGCTTTCAGTGACTCCTCCCCCTCTCACTCTTTTTGACTTACATGTTGGAGATCAAGAGTGCTCGCAGGGGTGAGACTAGGGTCGTAGTCTTTCGAAAAATGGCTGCGAAGTATCGTTAGTATCACAAAAAGTGTCGTGAGATGCACGCGCAACTCAGGGCAGGTGGTAATACTCAATCCATCAAGGAGGAGTTGGAGAAAAGAGATGAGGAACTGATGAGGTGTGACAACCCGAATTTCACACCATCGGGATCGGGATCGTGATGGTGCCTAAGTTTTAGAATGTTAGGCAAGCCATCAGATACTATTCTATCATACCAATCACTAACCAAAACAGTAACTAACAGTAATTTAAACTAAACCAATAATAAGTAAGGAAATTCTATAACAATTTAAAACATTATTACATGACTACCCAAAGATCTGGTGTCACAATCCACGAACTTCTAAGAGTTTCTACAAATAGTGGTTTAAAGAAAATACATCAGTTCTCGAAATAAAGGAAAACAAGATAAACTAAGATAGATGGAAGGGAACTCCAGGGTCTGTGAATGCTGGCAAATCCACTTTGGGTCTCCGGATGGATTGAAGGCAGCAACCCAACTCTAATCAACGAGGTCCGGTATCGAAATCTTCACAAAAAGTGCAGAGTGTAGTATCAGTAAAACCAAACCTATGTACTGGTATGTGCAGAGACAAACCTCAGCAAAGTAGTGACGAGGCTAGGATACGACAAATAACATGAACCTGCACAATTAAATAATATACGAGGAAATAACAATAACGGAACTTTAACAGAAAATAATGGGAAGGGGAAACATGTTGAGGGGATTGCAAAAAATAAGAATCACAATAGTAGAGAATTTAAACAGCTAGTACACCTTGAACCAGTAACAACAAGTAAATAGAGTAACGAAAAAATGCACGGCATCACCCATTGTGCTTTTACTCTCAACCTCACCATATAAATCAGATAAGAATGGCACGACATCACCCTTCGTGCATTAACCCTCTCATAACATGGCACGACATCACCCTTCGTGCATTAACCCTCTCACAACATGGCACGACATCACCCTTCATGCATTAACACTCGCTTACAATATCTTTCAAGAGATCACCCTTCGTGCTTTATACTTTTCCTCACCCAAACAACAGAAACAATAACAACCCAGCAAGGGAATCATAAATAACCAACCTCATTTAAACATTTAACTTCACAATATAAGTCTCAACTTGAATAACCAATATATAATATTTGGAAAACATAATAAGACTTATTTAACATGAAGAATAAACAGTTTGAGCATGAACAATACGTGTAAAGAAATACAAAAATCACAAGTAAAAGACTCACTCGCATGCTATGACTCGACAACAACGTGTAGATACTCGTCACATCACCTATACATCATACTCAACAACTAAATACGTACCAAATGAGGCAATAATACCTAATCCCTCAAACTATGGTTAGCCACAACACTTACCTCGATTCCACGGCCGAACTCAAACCTCATATACCGATTTTCCCTTAGTTTCCACTCCCAATCCACTTGTATCTAATCATAACTAACTTAATAATATCAATTATCGCTAAATAAATCATTTCCAATGCATATTTACAAGTTTCCCAACAATTTCCCAAAAAGTCAAAAACCGACCCCAAGCCCGCTTGGTCAAAACTCAAGGTTTAGACCATTAACCCATTCACCCACGAGCCCAAATAGGTAATAAGTTTTGGAATACGACCCCAAATCGAGGTCTAAATCTCAATTATACAAAAATTCCTAATTCTACCAAACCCCTAATTTCTACCATGGAAACACTAGATTTTTAGGTTGAAAATCAATGAAAAACAGTGGGTAATTGGAAAATGTAGTTTAGAATCATTTACCAACAATTTGGGGAAGAACTTGTCTCTTGAAAATCGCCTCTAAGCTTCCTAGGTTTTTGAAAATATGAAAGAATTGCCAATTCCCATTTTTATTCTATTTTTAAAACACTGGACAGATCTTCATCGCGTTCGCGAGAGACCTGTCATGTTCACGATGCATTGCAGCCAGAAGGCCCTTAACATTCACAAAGAGATGCATGTGTTCCACTACGAGAAAAATGGCCTTTAAGGAAGGGAAATCTGGTCCCTAAAAGTAAATATCTGGTCCTAAAAAAGTTAATTACGAAGGGAAAAGGCTGGTCGTAACCCGTCGTAATAGCCTTCGTCGCTAAATGTCAATAACGGTGGATCTTAACACCTGGTCGTTAAATCATTTTAGCGATGGATAAGAAAGTTGGTCGCAAAATAATTTTAAAGACCATATTTCTCGTCCCTAGTAGGCGATGAAAAAAAAAAGTTATTCCCGTTGCAAAATCTCTTTAGCGACCAACTATATCTGGTCCTAAATTTCCTTTAGAGACGGACAAAAAACCTGGTCGCGAATAACATTTAGAGACTATATTTCTTGTCCCTAATAGACGATAAAAAATATATATATATTCGTTTCGTTAAATCATTTTAGCCACCAACACCAACTGGTCCTAAATTATCTATTAGAGACCAACAAAATATCTGGTCGTTAAATCATTTTCGCGACCAACGTTAAATTGGTCCTAGATTATTTTTAGAGACGACGTCCCTATCTAAAATAATTTTGTAATTTAGCGAAATATTCATGGTCTATTAATAACCATGAGTAGTCCTAAAAGCTCAATGCAACAAAAGTAATTTTTATCAATAAATATCAAATTGGTACTGAAAAATTCAGATATAAAAAGATAATATATCAAGTTCATATCCCATGATGATGTTACTTTCTATGTTTTCTCAACACATCAACAAAAAAACGTAGCTAACATCTTGAGGTAGACTATGATATCAAGTTTTACATAATATTTTTAGCAAAATAATAATAGCTTGTGCATCTTCTAAACTTGTATCTTGACTTATAGCTTCAATATTCAAAACCTGTAAGTACAAAAGTTTTAAAATAATAAATAACTATTGGTAAAATAACATATATAATTTTACATGAGCAATAGTTAAATCGCTTACCCCAAAAGCAATCTAAATTCATAAGGTGTTATCCAGCAACATCAACAAGGCTACAACAATATTAAAAAAATAATAATTAGAGAAGCTTCAAAGGGAGCACCACACCAAAGGCTACACATAGAGATTATTAGACTACTTGCATACATTGGAAAGAAATCATATTTGCAGCTCAATAGAAATCTTCATATATGCAGTAGTGGAGCAACTGGGAATCTCAAAAAACAAGCAGGAAAAAAGAAAAAAGTGCTCATAATATTTATTAGAAATGGGCACTATCAGTGGCAATGTACAAGAGTTGGGAGGATACACGTAACGGTGGAATGGTACGAAAGCAAAATGATGATTACAAGTAGGAATATAGGAGAAAGGATGCCCCTCCATCAACAAGTAGGAATATAGGAGAAAGATTTCCCCTCCATCAAACTCCTTCTTACAACAAAGCAATCTAAAAGAAATAAACCCCAAGTCTCCGAAAGGGATCACAAATAGAGAACATCAGCAACAATGGTTTAGGATCATTGAAACGACCACGGAACCAAACAAACTTCAATTATCCAAATTGAAACATCTAATCATTCATAATAGACAATAGGACCAGCTCAAATCATGAAAAATAAATCTAACACATGAAGCATTCATAACACCTAATTAAGCAGAATAAACAAACAAGTCAATAATTAGTCCCAAGAATCAACGAGTATATAATGTTGATGAAATAAGGAAACGATGTCGAAAAATGGACCTTTCAACAGATAAATATTCTTTGACGCAATAGGAACAGAGATCTGTCGGACTTTGCATGAAGTAACCACGACCAAAGACAACACCTAAAACTTTGACGGAGCCTCGAAACTCGACTGGTGCTCAAACTCAAACATCACAACATCCTCATGTATCAGTTTGGGATTGGTTTCAGGCTGAGGCAGCAATGGATGAGGTATGGGAGGCCATTTTCTGAGATTTTCTGCAGTGTTGGTGTATGTGTGTGTGTACTATAGTTTCCATCGAGTTCTTGGTCAACAGCATATAATTTCAGTTCAAACAAATGAGTTTATGCATACATCCAGCTCCAGGTCTGTTCGTTTTGAGTCTAATGGTGAAGCTTTTCAAAATCTTGCCATTAATGGTGATAAGCCGAAGAATATGGTTGTGGGACGGGCTGCTCTTTGGTCAACAGAGACGAGAAGGAGTAGAACAGCGTTAATGGGGTCTCAAAGAGGATAGTCGCTAGAGTTGTTTTGTTGAATTAGAGAGGCGACGATGAGGGATTATTTTGTGAATTGCGGCTAAAGAAGATGAAGCTAAGAGTGTTGTTTTTTGGATGAGAAAGAAACTATGGCTGATACTGCGTGAAGAGAGAACAACGAGGGTCCCTCTTTCGAATCTGCTGCAGTAAAGAATGATCCGAAAGCAAATTCTTCGTTATTGCAGCTCGTTACTGCAGGTCGTTACTGCAGCTGAGAACTTGTTACTGCAGCAAATCGTTACCACATCAGGTCGTTACTGCAGCAGGTCGTTACTACAATTGAGAGGTCGTTACTACAGCCAAGTGATTTCCTGATATAGTTCCAGAAATCAGAAGACAGACGATATAGTTCCAGAAATCAGAAATCAGAATCCTTAAAATAGTTCATTCAAGGATTAACTTGGTCCAGAAATAGTTCATTCACTGAAATAGTTCATTCTGGAACTAATCTTGATATAGTTCCAGAAATAAGAAATCTTGAGTTCCAGAAATCAGAAGGAATAAATTACAAAATTATGAGTTTATCAGCCAAGAATGACTATACGCAAATCTTGAATAAAAATTAAAAAGTTGGATATATAGTGACTAACTTGGTCAGCAGACAAAAACAGTGGTCATTCAGTTGAAACAGGCGATGTCGTCGCAAGCGGGACATGTGATTGTTGAGCAGTGAAGTACTCTATCATTTTCCTCATTTCTTTCATCTCATCTTCTAAGGTAGACAAGCGCTCATTCGAGGATTTGTTTTCCTCGTTCAAAGATTTGTTTTCTTCGCGAGTTGAACGTAGCGCAGACAGTAATTCAGCCTTTGAAGAAGTTCCACCTTTCAAGACTTTCGCCTTCACTCCACCCCCAAATCCAAACACTTGGCTACGACTTTGAGGTCCACAACATTTTTCTACAATCTCTATGGTAGGTAGAGATGGATCAGCTTGAACTATTTCTTTGATTTGAACCTACAAAATATATAAAAACACATTTACAATCTGAATCCACCATAATTTCAAGTAATTTACATATTCAATTTACCAAACATATATATTTTTCAATTGCTCCAGGTTCAACAAGCTTGTTATCTTTCTTACGTGTCTCAAAGAAAATAGTTGCCAAATCCGGTGGATTGCCATCTTTTCCGCCCTTTAAATCAAAGGCAAACATGTCAAATAACAGCTCGTAAGTATTTTTCATTATGAAAATAGAAATTTTATGATAATACCTTTTGATAAATGATCTCACGAATAGGCTTGCTACCAATATGATGAAGCATATTCAACTTAGCTCGATTGGCCGCATTCCTATTGCTTCTCACCTATATTTGTGAAACATTAAGATTAAATATAAGAAATTTAATAAACTTAAATAATAAGTTGAGCTTCTAATAATAAGTTGAGTTGTGAGATTATTAAAAAGGGAAAGACATAGGAGAAGCAGTACATCTAGTCCTAAGCAAGTTTCGGTCAAGGTTTCTGATTTAAGGTAGCTTTAGTATGGCATTTGCTGAGACAGCTGTGAGTTCCTTAGGACCTCGTTATGCACCTGATCACTAGTAGTTTTCTGCTGCAATTCAAGGATTTAATGGTATATTGACAACTAACACACTATGACTTACAAACAAACTGCATATTATGACAACTAGTAACTTTATGACTAGTAGTTAACACAGCCTATTATACATCTTACAATTTCAAGTACAAGTGGAAATAGTGAATCAAAAGATAAGAATAATAACAACTTTGCGACAAATAGCTTCAGAAATACTAGGATAAGTTCTTGAAACATCAACTTTACTCAAGCCACACTTACTCCAAACAATAATATTAGTATAGTATGTACGCAGACCTTACCCCTACCTCAAAGGAGTAGGGAGGCTCCTTATTGGTTGAAGTTGTTTCAAAAGTTTCTGGTTTAAAAACTTCATATTCTCTCTGTTTCTTTTCTGACTCTCTGTTGGTTCATCCTCGTCTCTCTGCTCTTCTTGCGCCCAGAGTAAAGGTAAGCATTTGTAGTCATAAAGCCTATTAATTTTACCTGAATGAAAGGGGAAATGAAAGAAAAGTTACTTAACAAGTTATATGACATGCTCAGTTGATGGGTGTTGTGTAGGGACAAGATGTTGCGTTTGAACCTGCAATGCTACTATGGCTCATCTACCGTGATTTTCTTCGTAAGTAGGGAAAAGATGTCCCAAAGATTCATATGTGCAATTGCTTTTCATTTTGTGAATGTGAAATGCTTTATGGGCTAGGGAGTGTAAATGAATAAATTAGCTGAAGTGCTTAACATTATCTGCTTAATGTGAAAATTTTTATGTGTTTTGGCAGCATATCTTTTCTCTTCCATCTAATAACCAGATGCCTTTTCTCATTGTTCTGTTTCTTTTTTGGACTTTGTCTGAGCGTGTACCTTTGACAGAAGGAAAATCTGTGCAAGAAATGGTTGATGAAGCTCTACGACATGCCCTAATAGTGATGGTTGGTTCATTTAACTTTATATGCATGCCTATTAAATAACTATAAAGCCTAATATAAGCTAACCATGGTTGCTTATTCTGTTACCACAGATGATAAAAATATTGATCGGGTACTCTTTATACTCTTTGAGTTCTGCAAATGATGAAGATGCTTACCTTAATATATTAATTTTAATTGTAATGCATGGTTTCAGGTGAACCAGATTCGAGATTCTTTGTCCATAATGGGTGATAATAGCACAGCCTTTAGCTTACCACAAGTATAGACTAACTTCTTATGTTCATTGATCTTTTTCTTCTTCCTTGAGTTTCACATTTCACAGCTTAGCTCAGTAAAAGTAGTCAGCTCAGATGTCATTTAGATAATTTTTGTGATTGCAACAATCACTAGATATTATATCTTATCTAGCCTTAAAAATATCCTCTATAATTATGTGTATGTGTTGTTTCTCTACGCGGTCTGTGCTCCTGGTAAATGTATTATTTCTCTAAGCTGTCCGTGTGTGTTTTTCTTCTTTTAGTGGTGCAAGGGCCCACTAAAAGAATAGGTTAACATATAAAAACTTAGATGGGATAGAGCAAGCAAATTGCATGAAATAAGATGAGATAAAGGGAAGGAAAGCAACCGAGTACGAAAGCTCAAAATGTTGGGTACATGAGACTGCATAATAGCAGCTTCAACAGAAGAAGTTTGGTTCTTAACAAAAAAGAAACAAAAGCATGTTGAAGTCGTATATTGTTCAAGAAGGAACTACAAGTACGGTAATAATAAGTTCATTTTAGAGGGTGAATATTAGGTTGAGAAGGATCGAAACCTATGAAAAAGCATTCACCAAGTATACGAACAATTTTATACTCATTCATGCAAAAATCGTTATGCAGGCATACTACTAGATAAATTTACTCAGGGCAGCAGGCACTATCTGTAGGACAACGAAGGATTATAGCGGGAAAGGGACAAAAATCTTTTTTCTAAAAATATAATAATTGACTTGAAAGAAACAAAAATCAGAAATACAATAAGTATATATAAACTAAGACTAGATAAAAAGTGAGAGAAGAAGTTTATTCACTGTTTCATATGTCAATGAGATGGTAAAGGTTTTACTTCCATCTATATACACTAAGGAATGAGTTGAACGTGTTCTTTGGACTCCTCATTTAGTGAAGTGCAATAGGTTTTGCATCTATCCACAAACACCAAGTTAGATAGTACCAATAAGGTTTAGGAGCAGCTGTAGCTGATCAGACAGCTCTTACAGAAGTAGAAGCTTACATGTCCAAAGAAATGTGCAACAATGTAAAAAGGCCAACTAAAAAGAAGACTGAAGTATTTGGTTAAAGAGCCACATCTCATAATCGGGTACCAATTTGGATTATAGCAAATTAGCAACTTTTCAGCTGAAGTGCTAGGGAGGGAATCAGGGTGCAGATGCTTTAGCGAAATATATTATTAAATCACTAGGCATACCTGAAAACTTTCTGAAGAAAAATGTTCCTTTACTAACAACTTCCATTCTTTCTTGTCTACTCCATTTGGAATATTCTTAAGAGACTGTTGGAGTGGCTTATCCTTCACAAATACATCTAGAAAACAGTAAAAATCCTAAATTTTAATAATATAGAGCTTGCAAATCAAGAAGAAATGAGGCCACATGTGTGTTCTTAAGCGCGCGTCTGCTGTTCTAAAATGCATAATTCTCTTCACTCCTATATTCACAGGCGTGTTCTTAAGTATTGAAGTACTGCTTATACTGTTTAGGAGCTGTTTACTATACAAAACATTCAAGAAGAGATGGAATAAACGACAGAGACAAATACTTGGTCGTGGAGGACAAGGTAAATTATACAAAGGCAGTCGAGCTAAATGAATCAAAATGCACAATTATACTCTTTGCTACAGTTGTTACCTCAATAGCTGCCCACATGTGATTCAACTTTTCTTCCTTAATATCATTCCACGATGATACGCCCAACGGACACATATTACTGTCATGAACAATTCCTCCCAAGTGCCTCGAAAAAAAATTGCTATTTGTTCCAACCGTTCGATTATTGTAAAAAGTTACTTTCAGCTTTTGTCTGACTTCAAGTGATACGACTTCTTTGCACTTGTTCCTCCCTCGAACTTTTTTTACCTTTACATGATTAGACGAAGAACCTATGGCTACATAATTTGGTAAAAACTATAGAAATTAAATTCAGTTCTACAAATTAATAACAACACTCTTCAAAATATCATACCTGCTTCAATTGTTTGGGAGTGTTTCATAACTTCATAACTAGGTGGAGGCACTGAGATCTTGTTTTCATATGCTCTTTATCAACAACCAAGGATTCTTTGTCTATTGTTTGTATTTCTTGATTAGAACACATTGTAAAATTCGATCTTGTGCTTTTTGAAATTCCTGAAGATGAGCACAAAGATCTAGGAGTTTGCTCCCGTCCCTTCCCTATAGAACCTAGACCAAAAAAACTATTTTAGTTTGGCATTTAATTTAAGCAATATATGCTATTAAAATACCGGAGATTTGGAAAACCTTACTTGCTTCAACTTTTTGGGTATATTACTTAACTTGATCAGTAGATGGAGGCACTGGAATATACTCTTTCTCAGGAATGATAGAGTTTTTATGTATCGTTCCCGTTTCTTGACTAGCAGGCATGGTAGAACTTTTAAGCCCGTGTCCTTGTCCCTTCCCAATAGCACCTGGCGAAATGAAATCATATTACTAATATTTAAACATTAAAATTTAGTTGTACACATTAAAAATAGTAGATATAAAATATCTTACTTGTTTCAATTGTTTGGATGTATTGCTTAACATGATCACTGGATTGAAGAAATAAATTCTTACTTGGCATAATCTTTTTCTCACCCAAAGATCTAAGCCCTTGTCCTCGTCCTTGTCCCTTTCTTATAGCACCCGGTGGGACAAACGTATATTTGGTTGTACTTTTCGTAGTTGATTCCACCTCATTTTCAGTCTTTGATGGTTTCATATTGAACCTGCAAAGAGCCAAAAGTAAAAAATAGTTAGACAATGTGTGACAATATAGTATTGAAAGAAATCATGCCATCAGTATATATAACAATGAATATACAAATTCATAGATAGATACTTCACCTCATCGGTTCTTTTTTGTTTCTTTTGTGAAGGATTTGCTAAGTCTACAATATCATCATCCATTTGTTTTACTATCTCATAGGAATCACGAGGTTGAGTCTTCCTCACTACATGCCAACCTTTGTTGGAGTTATCAATAGCATAAAACACTTGAGATGCTTGCTCCGCTAAAATAAAAGGCTCATTTGTTTTCAAAAATCTCCCCGGATTAACACTCACGAAGTCATACTCATCTTTTTTAACTTCCTTTATTTTATCATACACATCAAACCAATTGTGTCGAAATAAAATTACTCTTATATCCATGAGAAATTGCAATTCAATCACATCTGTTAAAATTCCACAGTAATCAACGTTCTCGCTATCTTTATCAATCTTGCTTAACTACAACAACACCATAATTTTGAGTCCTTAAATTTTTATCATGGTCTTCTACATGAAATCTATATCCATTAACAATGTAACCTTTAAAATATGTCGTATATTAGGTAGGACCACGTGAAAGTGAGAGCAGATCCTCCATGATCCGACTATCATCTCATTTATGCAATTGTGCAACCTATCAATAAGATTAAGTTGAATAATTTAGAATTAGTAATACAACATTAAAATTTCAAATTTGATTTTTATATATTACTCACCCTAACTTTAAACCATTCAATAAATTGCCGGTTCCATTCTGCATCAGACAAGTGTTGCACAGTATTCACATGTGTTTGTGCAAACTCTCTACAAATTTGAAGTGAACCATAAATGTCATATAAAAAAGTTACCCTAAAGGAAATAAGAAAAATGAGAAGATATGAAAGAATCTCCATACTCGAGATATGGTATGACTTCATCGCAATTCTTCAGTATGTATATATGCGCTTGTTCCAATTCATTTGCTTCATGATCACATTGTTCTTTAGCTCCCAGAGTACTTCCAGGTTAATAGAACATAGATAAACCTCCATTAGAATTTTTCAAACCCCCGTCATAATTCCGTTCATGTCGATTGAATTTTGTGTCGATCAACATAAGAAGGTCATGCATTCATTTGCAATGTAGCCCTCTGCAATAGAGCCTTCTGGATGCGCCATATTACGAATCAAAGATTTCAAAAAATATAACCATCGTTCCACAGGATACATCCACTAATAATGAATAGGTCCAGCAATCTCAGCTTCACTAGCTAAATGAATAGGCAAGTGCACCATGACATCAAAAAATGAAGGAGGGAAAACATTTTCTAACTTGCAAAGCGTTATGGGAATTTGCGCTTCAATTTATTTCAAGTCATCAACCCTTAACTCCTTTGATATAAGCACATTAAAGAACAAAGATAACTCAATAAGTGGTTTACACACTTCTTTGGACAACATACCACGAAGTGCAAGAGGGAGTATATGTTGTAGAAGAATATGGCAATCATGACTTTTCAACCCAGATATCTTGTGATCTTTCAGGTTCACACATTGAGAAATATTCGATGAAAACCCATCAGGAACCTTCAAATTCTTTAGGAATTGGCATAATTTGTGCTTACTTTCGGGAGGCAATGTGTAGCATGCAGTTGGAACTTCAACTTTATCCCCTCTTTGGATGAGGTGCAATTCCGGCCTAATATTCATGTCTTCAAGTCTAATCGTGTTTTAATTGTATCATTGGTCTTTCCTTTGACATTCATGATTGTTCCCATAATATTATCACATCTATTTTTTTCAATATGCATAACATCCAAATTATGTCGCAACAAGAAAGACTTCCAATATGGAAGTTCAAAAAAGATACTTTTCTTGTTTCAATTATCCTTTCGATTTTTATGTGATATCTTCTTCCTTTTCTTTGGATCCTTTGTTAACTGTATCCCTTCAAGATCTTGCACTTGATTAAGAATCTCAATACCGGAACTCATTTTTGGTGGGAGCCTTTTCTCTTTTGTACCATCAAATAAATCTTTGTCATTCCCCCATTTGTGGCTTAGAGGAAGGTAGCGTCGATGACCCATAAAACATTGCTTCTTACTATTAGCTAATCGAATTGAGGATGTGTCTTTATTGCAATATGGCATGCCAGTTTTCCTTTTGTACTCCATCCAGATAAATTTCCATAGGCTGGAAAGTCATTGATGGTCCATAACAAAGAAGCATGCAACTTAAAATTTTGTTTAGATGATGCATCGAAGGTCTCAATGCCAACTTTCCACAACTCCTTCAACTCCTCTATTAATGGTTGAAAATATGTATCAATTGCATCTCCTGGACTATCTGGACCTGGAATAAGCATTGACAAAATAAAATTTTCTTATTTCATACACAACCAAGGTGGTAAACTATAAGGAATAAGAACCACAGGCCAAATACTACATGAGGTTTTTGAATTTCGAAATGGCTGAAATCCATCGCTAGCAAGTCCAAGTCGGACATTACGAGGCTCAGTTGCAAATGAAGGATGAAGTTCATCAAACGACTTCCACACCACTGAATCAGCTGGGTGCCTCATTGTTTCATCATCAACTCTTTTATCCTTATGCCATGTCATTAAAGTAGATGTCTTTGTAGACATAAACAATCTCTGAAGCCTAGGCTTTAATGAAAAATAACGTAAAGTATTTGATGCTATCTTCTTACCTTTTTTATTCTTTGTTTCCCCGTTATGTCTTTCTATTTTCCATCTAGACGCACCATAAACTTTGTAAGAGTCAAGTAAACTATCCTCCTTCCAGTATAACATGCAATCATTAGTACACGCATCAATCTTATTGTAGGAAAGGCCAAGGTATTGAATTATCTTCTTTGCCTCATAATACGATTTGGGAAAATTAGCACCATCAGGTAAAAACTCCTATTTTAACATTTTCAATAATATTTTAAACGACTCATTACTCCAACGACCCATACTTTTGATGTGAACCAATTTAATCAAAGAGGAAAGCTTTGAAGCTTTTGAATTTTGGTACAGTGGCTGCTCAAAATCCTTCAATAGCCTGTAAAATCTTTTTGCTTCAATATTTGGTTCCTTTTAAATTAATTCATCACAATTAGTGTGCACAGTTCTTCCATCAATATTAGGATACATATCTCTCAATAATTCTTGTACTTCATCTTCACTTTCACATTCTTCTAGTTCATCACCATCTTCATCTTCCGATTCTGAAAGTGGCTCACCTAAATTTTCCCCATGATGATACCAAAAAATATAATTTCGAATTATTCCATATACTTTCAAATGTGTCTCGACTGTCTTACGAGTTCCTAAAGTTGTATTACAACATTTGACACATGGACATCGTATTTCATATTCTTCTCCTGTTTTCTTAAAAGCATAATCCAAAAACTTTTTGCACTCCAATTAAGTAGGCTTCATTGAGCCAATTATCAACAAGTTGCATCAATTTCTTACTAGGTGCCATAACCTTAAAGAGTAAATAAAAATTACAATATAAAAATAAGATAAAAGATAAGAATAATACTACGATGCACACAACTTGTTACGATCAGATGAACATAACCGATTCAACTCTAAGGTCTCACTTTTTAGTTTACTCGACTCCTCTGTTTTCAGCTCAAAGAAATTTTTATTTGCTAGATGACACAATAACAGAATAATGAAACTCGGGAAAATGTGAATTGCACAAAAATATTCACAATGTAAGTAGTATAAACTTACATTGTGATAGAAAGAATAATCAGTTTATACATAAAACTAGAGCAGCCCCAAATAACTAACTTGAGCAAACTTTCAATTTTTAATCACCTTATAGAAGAAATCCCAAACAACAAACTTGAGAAAACTTTCTCTTATAGAAAAAATTTCAAACAACAAATTTGAGCAAACTTTCTATTTTTTAATCAGCTTATAGAAAAATCTCAAATAACAAACTTGAGCAAACAACCGAAAAAATTATAGCAGCCCTAATATCCTCAAGATTAATCCCCCGCTGAATGCATAAAACTAATCCATTCATGGAATAATTAGCTTTCAAAATGAGACGATTCTCAAAGGAGGCATACCTTGGAATAATTAGTTTTCAAAACCTAGAATTCAGTTAGAGTATGCTAGATACTAATGGTTTTCTTCCTTTTAGACTAACCAGGCACATGAACTCTAAGATTAAACATGATAAATATTGATGAATCATGCTAATCACTCGACGATGAAATTTAATGCAAGTAGCCAATTCAAAACTCAGCAGATATTGCCAAAAAAAAAAACCAAAAAACCCTAAACCCATGCACGTGATTTTAATCTGACTTCTCTCTACTATTTCTCTCTCTAGGATTTCTTGCGTAGAAGGTAGCCATGGCTGCTGCAACCTCTCCCCAGCCTTTGGCTGTGGGGGAGGCAACACAAAACTTCAAACAAACAGTCTAAAACAAGAACGCAAAATAGACTTATGCTGAGCAAATTCAACCCCCACTTCCAACCGAGAGGTTGTGAGTTCGAGTCTCCCCAAGAGCAAGGTGGGAAGTTCTTGGAGGGAAGGATGTCGGGGGTCTATTTGGAAACAGCCTCTCTACCCTAGGGTAGGGGTAAGGTCTGCGTACACACTACCCTCCCCAGACCCCACTAAGTGGGATTATACTGGGTTGTTGTTGTTGTTGTTGTTGCTGAGCAAATTCAAAAATCAAAATCTGCCGCTAAACTGTCTAGTTTGGAGCTATGTCCTGTAACGTATGAACATGGGGAACCAACTGTTCAATTCTCTGTTGAAGAAGTGAAAGTGTTCACTGTTGAAAAATGGCTTCATCAAGCCATAATCCGGAAGTTTTCTTATGGAAAACCAAACATACACGAACTAAAACAGTTAGTTCCAAAGTAATTTGATATTAAAGGAAATTATAACGTGGGACAGTTGGAGTTTAGACATATTTTAGTCAGGTTTGATATGTTTGACAACTTTGTTCAAGCTATATCAAGATCTACAGGCTATATTAAGGCAAAGGATGATGAGTTCTTTTTTAGAACATTCCCATGGACAATTGGTTTTAATCCGCGTGAAGAGACGTTGAGGGCAGTCGTATGGATTTCTCTACCTGAATTACCTGCAAATTTCTTACAAAGAGATCTCTAATGTCCATAGCTTCAGCAGTTGGGATGCCGTTAGCAGTGAACAAAGCAACGCAACATCGAACGCGACCTAGTACGGCTAGAGTTAAGGTATTGCTTGACTTGTTGGATAAATATCCTAAAAGAGTCAAGATTCAAATCATCGATGAAAAATCTGGAAGGATGGTAGAACATTATCAACACATTGTTTATGATAATCTACCAAATACTGCACCGTTTGTAAACATCAAGGACATGAGGAAAAATCCTGTCGATGGAGGATCGAGGAAAACAGGGCAAAGGCAGATAAAGTGGATATAGTGGAAGGCTTGTTTAGTCTTTGAAAAATTAGCAGGGGATGCTAGGGATTATCTGAATGCTAAAAAAGCTAGCCAACAGGATAATCAAACACTGTTTCAACAGCAGGTTGCACAAATTGCTGGAGGAAAAGAAATTGTTAATACAAACAATGAAAATATGATGAATCCAGTTGCTAGTACTGCATGGAATTTACAGCACCCTTCGCGAGCCGTTCCTGCTATAGTAGAGGCGTATGACAAGTTTACAACTGCAGCAAAAATTATGTCAACTTGTGCCAGGTCAAAAAGTGATGTTGATTGTTTTGCACTTGCTGAGATGATATAGAAAGGTCAAGAACATGTAGAGGATGATGGTTTGGAGGCTGCAATTAAAACAGGCCCATGCGATCCTATAGTTGGTCATCAGATGTTGCAAGCTCCTGAAGCAGTAAATCCAACAGTGCAATCAGGTGGTAATTTGCAGTCTACTATTAATCCAACGGGTGCATCTAATGCAGAAGATTTAAATGAGGTTGTTGACTGAGTTGGAAGACAAGTAAAAGGAGCTGTAGTTCGAGCTGGTGTTCAGGTTCAGACTATTCCACAGGTGTTTGATCTTGATGGTGAGGTTAGTCAAGTCAATATCAAGGTTGGTGCTGATTTGCAGATTGGAAAGAATAAACACAATGTAGCTGTAGAAGAGGTCCAAGTTTCAGGAGGCAAAATAGTTATGCAAAGTGCAGAAAAAGGGGCCTGTAATTATGCCGACGTCCAGTTCTTTGGAGGAAAAGAGAGAGGAATTAAGGGTGATTTGGAAAAAGATAATGATGGGAAACTAAAGGCTGATGGTAAGGGAAGTGAGCAAAACAAAAAGGAGAGATTTGGAACGTGGTAACACTTAAAAAATCTCCCACAAAGAAAGCACTGTCACCAAAAAAACAGACTTCAAGTGCTCGATCAAAAGACACTAACATAGTGTCTAATACTAATTCCTTCGAGGTCCTTAAAACTACTGGAGATCCTGAAGGTGTTGCAACAGGTGTACATGACAATGTTATGTACAAACAATTAGTCCCATTATCCAACAATGAACAAGGATGCCAAGGTAGTAGTGAGGAGGGTAAAAACCTGGACAATCAAGCCAATAGTTCAAATGTTCCAACAATTCAGTTTTCAAGGCCCTTATGTAGAGAAAATCATTACAGAAGCCCAGAATGCTATGATGGTTAGTAACATGGTGAGTTATCCGTTGGTTACACAAAACACATCCATCTTTGAAGTACTATATATATCGTTTCAGTTTTGTGGTGAACATAATGGAAATCAAGGACAGATAATGGTATCTACAGAAGTCTACAACGAGATTTTTAAAGCAAATGTGAGGAAGATGGCTCTTAATGCTAAGTCATGGGATGATCAAAGCGAATATGATGACAAAGATGGCTTGGGGGTAGATTTTGTAGATTTTGTGGATGACTCCTCCGATAACGAAGAGAGATGTAGTATGGATGGAGAATTTACTTCAGTAGTGTCACCAGCTTCTCCTAAAGATGGTAGTTCTTCAAAGCTACGTCCAAACAATAGTAAGCAGCAGTGCAAAATGGGACAGCAACTGATACAACATGTTCATACTCCACTTGCATAGATACAGCATGATCCAAATGATGATATAGGAGGTGATTCACACGTGAAAACAGTCTCCCCTTCTAAGCAGCAGAAGTAGGGGGAAAATGACTCACAGGCAGTCACAATGGCTGCAAAAACTGGGCAAAAAATCCAGCCTTCATACATGCCATCGATTAGTTTGGAGGAAGCAAACATTAGGCGACTTCCTATGAGAGCTGCTAAGCAAAGTCACGCTGCCTCAACAACATATTCTAAGTCCTATCGATCTAAAACGCAAGCATGAATTTTGAAGATATATTGAAAAGAAGTGACAAAGAAGACAAGGCCTACAAATTAAGGATTACACATTATTAGAGAAGAAAGACCATCACTGGCATTTCTACATATTTCTATTCTATCATCACATTAGTATTTGTCTATATAATATCATCACAGAGTATGTTATAAACTCTGTGATGATCATAGAATACTTAGTTCTAGCTAGTTCTTTCTTTCTACATGCTTGCTAGTAGACGAGATTTTATTTGCCTCCATAGGATTAGTATTGTACTCGTCCTATATGGCTATTTTGTTTTCTTTTTTTAATACTAATAAAACTAGCCCTAGGCTCTTGCCTAGTGGATTGCTTAAAAAAAACTCCAGCGGATAAGAACGGATTGAAACAACATATTTAAACACAATAAGCCAAATGCTTTCAGATAATTTCCAATTAAGCTTCAATCTAGCCAATTCATGGAAGAGGAAGAAGAAGAAAAAGAGAATTCCAGAAGACATGGAAATAACTAACAACAATTCTATTACATCTAAAACTGAAGTTCATGAGGAATTAGCCTATCATATTTCTGAATCGATTATGATCAATGAGAACAAGAAGAAAAGAAAGAAGCTGAAATTGCTGTTATTCCAGTTACAATAGTCAATGACGAATATTCACCTATTGCTACGCCGCCTGAAAAATACAAGTGTAACACTAGCGAAAAAAGCTTTGCAACACATCACGCACTAAGAGGACATAGATCTAGCCACAACAAGTTCAGAATGGTATATCAAAATTCCAATATCTTGAAAGAAGAGGCATACATTGGATTCTCAAAGGAGGAGATGGAAATTAGGGCAGATAATCAGATAGTTGATAGACTTCGCTCGCACACGACCAGACGAGCAAGATCGGCTCTAACGTAACGCTAGCTTGGCGATGAGAAATTAGGGCAGAGAATTATCTAGCGTGACTCTATTTTGTTTTGAGAATAGCTGACTCTGTTTTGGTTTAATTTTGTTAAAAAAATTTACTTTTTAGTTTTGGCGCCTAATTTTTAGAAAAAAATAATTTTTTAATATTTTGGTATAAGATTTGGCGGGACTCTCTCATACTTTTGCCTCTCAATTATTATTTGGGACCAACTACTATTATTTTTAGGGACTAGATTTATAATCTTCGCAAAAAAATAAAGCATTAAGGACCACAATATATTCTCGTCCCAACACATATATTATTAGCGACATGATTATTTACTCGTCCCTAAACGTTGGTCGTAAATAAGGCTTTTTCTTGTAGTGTTCGCGATGGTCAATCCCCCTGACCATCGCATTCGCGGTCCTGGCACCACGTTCGCGAAGAAAACCTCAATGATTTTCCCATCCCACCTCCAATACACTACACGTTTGCATAAGGTCGGTTGCGTTCGCTAATGGATAACCCCATTCCTCCGGGTTCGCGACCAAGGCCTCACGTTCGGGTAGAAGAAGCCCCTCCCTAGCCTAGCTTTCACTTCGTGCACGTGAATCACAAAGATTCAATCATACTAGAAACATCAACACAACAGATTTCCTAAGTCCAAAACATCTCGTAGCATATCCGAAACTCACCCGAGCTCTACGGCTCCAAACTTAATATGCATGCAAGTCTTAAAATATCATACGGACTAGCTCGTGCGATCAAATTACCAAAATAACACCTAGAACTACGAATTTAGCATCCAATTACATGAAATTTTCTAGAAAGTTCAAAAGTTCTATTTTCTGAACCAATGGTCCAAATTACATTGAATAAGTCCCATTCTCACCATGTTTCACATATAAGGTAAAAATGTTATGATGGACATGTACTGGACTCCGGAATCAAAATATGAGTCTGATGCCAACAAGATCAAACATTATTCAATTTCTAAAACTATTTTATTCAAAAATTTATATCTCGGACTAGAGACCTTAGAATTCAATCCCTGACGTACGCCAACGTCCCATATTTTTTACACCGTACCCCCCGCGTCCGTTTATTCAAAATGTTGACCGAAGTCAACTTAAATCAAATTTATAGGCAAAACATAATATTTTTTTTTCAAATTTTCACAGAAAGGCTTTCTGGAAACATGTTTGAACTAAGCACGCAAATCGAGAAGAAGGAAAATAAGGTTTTAAACCCCGAATTGGGTTCTAAATAAGAGATGACCTTTTGGGTCATCACATTTTTCACCTCTAAAACAACCATTCGTCCTCGAACAGACATAGAAAAGTACCCGAGCTAGTGAAACAATGGGGATATCTGCTCTGCATATCAGACTCGGACTCCCACATAGCTACCTCAATAGGCTGATCTTTCCACTGCACACGAACTGAAGGATAACTCTTTGATATCAACTAATGAACCTTCCAGTCTAGAATAGCTACCGGCTACTCCTCATAGGTCAAATCCTTGTCCAACTGGACAGTGCTGAAATCTAACATGTGGGATGGATCACCGTGATACTTCTGAAGCATGCACACATGAAACACTAGATGTACTGCTGATAAGCCTGGTGGTAACACAAGTCTGTAAGCCATCTCTCTCACTCGATCAAGAATCTCAAAAGGCCCGATGATCCTAGGGCTTAACTCGCCCTTCTTCCCAAATCTCTTCACGTCCTTCATGGGCGAGACTAGAAACAATCGCTTTTTGACCATGAATGCCACATCATGAACCTTACAGCCAGCATAATTCTTTTGCTTGGACTGAGCTATACAAAGTCTATCCTGGATGATCATAACCTTATCCAAGGCACCCTGTACTAAATCTGCACCCAACAACCAAGCCTTCCCGGCTCAAACTATCCAACCGACGACCGACACCGTCTACCATATAATGCCTCATAAGGAGCCATCTGGATGCTCGAATGATAACTGTTGTTATAGAAAAACTCCGCTAATGGTAAGAACTGATTCTAAGAACCTCAAAAGTCAATAACACTAGCGTAGAGGATATCCTCCAAAATCTTAATAGTATGCTCAACTGTACATCCGTCTGAGGAGGAAATGTTATGCTCGACTCGACCTGCATACCTAACTCACATTGTAATTCCATCCAAAAATGCAAGGTAAATTACGTACCTCGGTCAAAAATGGTTGGCACTAGCACACCATGAAGTCGAACGATCTCACGAATATAGTCTCTACCAACCGCTCCGAATAATATGAAACTGCCACAAGAATGAAATGCACTTGACTTAGTCAGCCTATCCACAATAACCCACACTGCGTCGGACTTCCTCTGAATCTGTGAGGGTCCTACAAAGAAATTCATAGTGGTACATTCCCACTTCCACTCAAGAATCTCAATCTTCTAAAGCAAACCACTAGGTCTCTAATGCTCGTACTTTACTTGTTGACAATTCAAATAACGAGCTACATATGCAACAATATCCTTCTTCATCCTCCTCCACTAATAATATTGCCGCAAGTCCTAATACACTTTAGCGGTGCCCGGATGAATAAAATACGGGGAACTGTGGGCCTCATCTAGTATTAAATCATGACGTCCATTCACATTAGGCACACAAATGCAACCCTGCATCCTCAGAACTGTATCATGTATAATGGTAACCTGTTTGGCATCGCTGTGCCGCACCGTGTCCATAAGGAAAATCAAATAAGGATCATTATACTTCCACTCCCTGATACGCTCAAACAAGGAAGATTGAGCGATTGTACAAAAAAGAACTCGACTGGCCTCAGAAACATCCAACTTCACGAACTAATTGGCCAAAGCCTGAACATCTAATGCAAACGGTCTATCACCGACTGCAATATACGCAAGGCTGCCCATACTAGCTGACTTCCTACTAGGGGCGTGCATTCAATTTATCGATTCGATTTTAACCCTTATCGATAATTACTTATCGATTATCAATTTGTACATATGCTATCATTATCGTTTCAATAAGGTTTCGATTTTTTTAATATTTATCGATTTTTGGGGATTATTGATTCGGTTATCGATTACACCAATAAGAAAATTTACGGAATTCTAATAAAGTATATTGACTACAGAAGAATACGCAAATAAAGAAAAATACCCATTTCTACATCAAAGAAAAAAGGGTACCTTACTAAACTTGAATCATGAAATTATTCCTCACCTAAATATTACATAGCAAACAACCAGAAAAAGAACATTTTTGAGGGCTGTAAGCACCACTGCGTCTTAATTGATGTCACGAAAACTATAGTTTTGAAACAATTCTCTCTTTCAAATATTATAACCCAACTGAAAGTCAACGCTAACTAAGTTCCCGTTCTAAGCTACAAGCCTTCAATTTCAAATTCTCATCCAATATCTTTATAATTGTAGCAAATCTCGAACACATGGTAATTTAACAAAACCAATATCTAGGAAGATCATATCAACAAGTAAATCAAAAGTTTTTTCATAAAAAGATAATTGATCACAACAAAAAATTGTCGGATAGTAGTATACTTAACGACAAGAACTTACATGTCACTGCCGACGATGGCGGAAATAAAGAGAGTAGAACTGATCCTATTCTCTGAAACTTTGTGATGGATTTTACCAGAAAGATCCTTCCAATGACCAGGCATTACCTTCTGCTGGAAAGGTGACAACGCGTAAACAACCAC
Organism: Nicotiana noctiflora; assembly: GCA_032618575.1. Classification (NCBI taxonomy): domain Eukaryota; kingdom Viridiplantae; phylum Streptophyta; class Magnoliopsida; order Solanales; family Solanaceae; genus Nicotiana; species Nicotiana noctiflora. Next base: position 23,355 of record JASVEL010013956.1, read on the forward strand.
CTTCAGCTGGGTTTGTACCTCGCGAGAGAGAGGGAGAAAGGTAAAAATGGTGCTCAAGAATGGGTAGGGGAACTAAGGCCTCATTTGTAGAATATGAAGATGTGTATTAAGATTAAGTCATCTGAATCTGAATACACATCTGGATATATTAAGATGTGTATTAAGATCTGAATACCAAAAATTAAGATTGTTTGATTTTTAACATCTGAATGCATTAAATTTATCTTTATTTGAAAAAAAATATAATATTCTATCAATAAAATATATAGTTTAAAATATGAAAGTTGTTGGTAGTGATGGTTAATGGGTGAATGCCGACTAAAGGCGGTGGTTGGTAGTAGTTTTGGTTGATAATGGTGGTTCATGCTAGTAGCTAGTAGTGATTGGTAGTGGTGGCAATTATGATTGATGATGGCGGTGGTAGGTAGTGATAGTTAAGAACGGCGAGTGGTGGTTTGTGATTGAGGAATGTGGTGGTAGGTTATAATGATAGGCGGTGCTGACTGCGGTTGTTAATGGTGATGAGGTGGTTGGTTGTGGTAGTTGAGGTGGATAAATGTTGAATGCGAGTGACAATGATGGTGGTCGGAGTGGTGGGATGGTGGATGGTGATGGTCGATAATGGTGGAAGCTATGATTGAGGATGATGGTGGCGTGGTGGTGGTGGCGGCGGCGGTGCCGGCGGTGGCTGAGTATGGTGGTGGTGGCCGCATAGTGGTAGTTGATAATGGTAGGCGGTGGCGGTAATTAATAATGAATATGTGATAGCATCTTAGTGAAATTAAGTCTCTGTTATAGATCTGAATCATACAGACCTATTCAGACACATTAAGTGGTTGTGAAGTAAAAAAAACAAACACACTTAATGACTAAGATCTAAATAATTAAGATTCAAATTTTAAAAACAAACACACTTAATGTCTCATATCTGAATGATTAAGATTCAGACCTCCATTAAGTGCAAACAAATGAGGCCTAATAGGGTTAGGGAACTAGGTTAAAGGAAAGGCTATTATAGAATAAGGGTACATTTGTCTTTTTAGTATTCATTATTAGTTTCCGATAACCAAAGAGTACAAAATCCAATCCGAATCGATAACTCGATAAGGAGAATTTAAAAATCATAATCAAAATCGATAAATCGATAAATCAATATCGATAAACAGATAACAAATAATCGATTTGATTTATCAAAAAATCGATTGGAATGCACACCCCTACTTCCTACTCAAAGCATCACCCACCATATTGGCCTTCCCAGGTGATACAAGATGATGATATCATAGTCTATCTATAGCTACAAGTCTACAACCACCTCATATGCCTCAAATTTAGCTCCTTCTTCTTGAACAAATATTGCAAACTCTTGTGATCCATGAACACCTCACAACACATGCCATATAGATAATGTCTCAAAATCTTCAGCGCGTAAATAATGGCTACTAGCTCCAAATCATGAACTAGATAATTCTTCTCGTGAATTTTCAACTATCGAAAAGCATATGTAATAACCTTGTCACCCTACATCAATATGACACCAAGTCCAATACGAGATACGTTATAATATACCATATATGGACCTGAACCTGTGGGCAATACCAACACTAGTGCCATAGTCAAAGCTGTCTTGAGATGCTGAAAGCTCGCCTTACACTTGTCTGACCACCTGAATGGGGCACCCTTCTAGGTCAATCTGATCATCGGGGCATCTATAGATAAAAACCCCTCCACAAACCGACAATAATATGCGGCCAGCCCAAGAAACTCTGAATCTCTGTAGCTGAAGTGGGCCTCGATAGTCCTTGATTGCCTCAATCTTCTAAGGATCCACCTGAATTGTGATGACCTAAACGGACATCGAGTTGAGACCTTGAACACCACTAACTCCAACACTATCTTTTATCCGGATTATGTTCTCTTCACAAAAGGAGACTTTATTTCCTTATCCAATATGAAATCTTTTCAATCAGATCAGTAGATATTGCTGCTAGATCAATAGCACTTATCTCCTTCACGTGCATCTCACATGTGTAGGTTGATCATGGATGTGTTGCACGTGATGGACCTGGTCTATGACTGAGTTCATTTGTCATTCTTCAAAACTTCACCTATTCTTAAGCCAATATTAGGCCATCCCGTATGGTTGTTTTACTGCGTATTTGACTACAAATTGTCTGATATTATCATGTTTTGATGATATGCCATGTTTGGGCTTCGTGCCGATTGTTTGGAACCTTAGGGAATATTTACTGCTATTTTCCTTACTATTTTGACTCTATACATGTACTCAATCGTGATATAGCTTACCATTTTGACAACTCAACCATGTTTACTCTGTTTAAACACTTTAAATGATATTTTCAAAGATATTTTGAGTTGAGCATCATGTTTTACTTTTGCCCAAGGGCTTATGAGATTTTGATTGAGTAAGGCCGAGGGCCTATGTTCTGAGGATACTTTTGGGTCGGGTTGCACGCCGCAGTGGTGATATACTGATTATGGTAATGAGGCCAAGGGCTTGAGATTGTACGCCACGAGATGGCTTCTGATTGATATAAGGTCGAGAGCATGTTTATGATGCCACGGGATAGCTTGATATTGCGATTAGGCCGTAAGGGGACCCTTCCGAGTCTATACACCCCCGGTGAGCGCGTGTACCTATTATGATATGAGATAGAGCCCAAGGGACTGGTATTGTTCTATGATATTTCCGGAGGGGCTGGTTCTATTGTTATTGTGACCGAGGAGAAATTCTTATGTGTGTACCTTTTCAAGTTACTTTCCTTTATTTGTTTAACTGTTTAAAAGGTGTTTAATGAGATTTCACTATTTAACCGTGTTGTTCTGCCTCTTATAGCTTATTGTTGTGTTTAACATGATTTTGTATCGCTTAGTCTTCATTTAGTATTATTACTCACTGAGTTGGAGTACTCACTTTACTCTCTGCACCTTTGTGTGCAGAATCAGGCACTATAGGTCTTGCTAGCGAGGGATGAGAGCTGTCTAGTAGATTCCAAAGATTCACTGGGTAGTTGTCTGGCGATTCGTGGCCCAGTGCTTCTCCTTCTATCTTGTTTCTTGTTGTTTCAGTTATGTAGTAGTGGAGTATACTTTTAGACTTGTAGTATTACTTTAGATGCTCATGACTGGTGATAACCCAATGTCGGGCTGGTTTTTATTCCGCAAACTATTTTTTACCATATTTTGGGATTTTTATTCTGTTAATGACTTAGTATTTATGATTTTAATTACTTTGAAATGAATTGGGAGTGTGTTGGATGGCGTAGTCTTTATGAGAGGGCCCGTCATGACTGGGTTTGGGTTTAGGGTGGTGACAAGTTGGTATTAGAGCCTAGTTTATATAGGTCTCATAAGTCATAATCATGTTCAGTAGAGTCTCGCAGATCGCTACGGAGACGTATGTATTTATCCTCAAGAGGCTACAGAACCTTTAGGAAAATTCTATATTCTTAAAATTCTTGTCATGCAGATTTGTTGATTCGAGTAATAAACTTCTGTTATCCTATTTTCTCATAGATGGTGAGGACACGAGCGACCTGTCAAGATGGATGACCACCAGTACCACCAACTGGAGACAGTTAAGTTCGAGGATACGTTCTAGGCCGTGGTAGGGTAGAGGTGCAGCCTACACAACAGTTGGGGCAGCACTTGCAGATCCACCAGCCACCACAATTCAGGATTAGGTCCCAGTTGTGGATGCTCCAACAGCACCAACTCAGGCACTAGATGTGCCCAGTGTGATTATGGGTCTTTAGGAGACTTTGGCCCAGATATTGATAGTATGTATGAGTCTTGCTCAGGAGGTCACGATTTCTACTGTCGCAGCCACTTCTCAGGCAGGGGGAGGCTCTTAGACTCCCGCTGTCACACACCCGATAAAGTGGTTTAGGGATTGCCAACACCAGATACACCACTAGCCCAGCAGGTGGCAACTACTCAGGGTTATGTAGCTCCAGTTATGCCAGAGGACGAGCATCATAAATTGGAGAGGTTTGGCATACTTTAGCCTTGTACTTTCAGTAGTGTAGAGGGCGAGGATGCCTAGAGTTTCTTAGACCAATATCATAGGATTCTTCGCACCACGGGTATTTTGGAGACCAACGGGGTTACATTAATGACTTTTTAGTTTACCGGAGCTGCCTTCACTTGGTGGGAGGTGTATGAGAGGCGTAGGCCTGTTGGTTTGGCACCTCTAACTTGGCAGCAGTTCTCCGCTCTATTTTTGGAGAAGTATGTCCCACAGTCCCATAGGGAGGAGCTGCGTAGGCAGTTCAAGTAGTTGCGACATGGGGATATGACTATTACTCAACGAGATGAGGTTATCAAAGTTAGCTCGACATGCTATTTGGTTGTTTTGTAAAGAGAAAGAGAGGGTCAGGAAGTTTGTTGATGGCCTCACATACCAAGTTTGGGTTCTTATGACTAGGGAGTTAGTGTCAGGTGCTACATTTGAGGAGGTTGTGGGTATTTCTCGTGAGATTGATTCAGTTCATCGCCAGGAGCATGAGGAGAGGGAGGCGAAGAGGCCTCGAGGTCATGGTAGTTTTTGGGGTGCTCTTTCGATGGGCCAGGTTCAGCACGGTAGGGGTTACCAGTTTAGGCATGCTCAGTCAGCTCACCTAGATTATTGTGGCGTATCATCATGCCATGGTTCTCGCAATTCTCAGTATGTTCATTCCTCACTCGGTGCACTTCCAGCCTAGGGTTCGTCCTATGCTCTACCAGTTCAGGATTCTTCTATGCCAAGCATGTCTCATAGTCATTCTAATTCTAGGGATTCTCTTCAGTCCCTATTCGAGAGCTGCTATGCATATGGAGCGATTGGTCACATATGGAGGTAGTGCCCTCGTCATATTAGGGGTTCATCTCAGTAGATGGGCCATCCATCAGCTTCAGCCCCAATCACTTCACCATCCACCTAGCCAGCTAGGGGTAGAGGATAGTTATCTAGGGGTCTCACTAGAAGGGGAGGTCGATCCAGTGGTAGTCGGGCCCGCTTCTATACACTTCTAGCTAGGCTTGATATGATTGCTTCAGATGTAGTGATTATAGGTATTATCTTAGTCTGTTGCAGGGATGCTTTTGTGTTATTTGACCCTGATTATACTTTCTGTCATCTTATTTTGCCAATTATTTGGATATGCCCTGCGAGTCCCTCATTTTTCTATTCATGTCTCTATGTCGCTAGGCCATACAATTATGGTAGACCGTGTGTATCGGTCATGTATTGTGTCTATTGGGGGTTTAGAGACCCAAGTGGATCTGTTGTTATTATGTGTGGTAGATTTTGATGTTATTTTGAGCATCGGCTGGTTATCTCCATGCCGGGCTATTTTGGAATGTCATGCCAAGATAATAACTTTGGTTATGCCTTATGTGCCACGGATTGAGTGGAGAGGTTGGAACGATTATGTTCCCAATTGGGTGATTTCTTTCTTGAAGGCCCAACGTATGGTTGGGAAGGGTTGCCTTTCATATCTAGCATTTGGGAGGGATGTCAGTGCAGAGACTCCCAGTATTGATTTTGTTCCAGTTGTGAGGAATTTTCCCGATGTATTTCTTGCACACCTGTCGGGCATGCCACCGGACTGGGATATTGATTTTGGTACTGATTTGGTGTCGGGCACTCGACCTAGTTTTGTTCCATCATATCGTATGGCACCAGCGAAGCTGAAGGAGTTAAAGGAGCAGCTTCAAGAACTCCTGGATAAGGGGTTTATTCATCCTAGTGTATCACATTGGGGTGCATCGGTTCTTTTTGTGAAGAATAATGACGAGGAGTATGTGCATTGATCACATGAATTTGAACAAGGTAACAATTAAGAATAAATATCATTTGCATCGTATTAATGATTTATTCGACTATTTTCATAGAGAGAGAGTGTTTTCCAAGATTGATCTCCATTCAGGACCAGATATGGTCATTATGAGCACTTGGTGATGTCTTTCGGGCTGACCAATACCCAGTGGCATTCATGCATCTCATGAACAGTATGTTCTGACCTTATCTTGACTCGTTTATCATATTTTTCATTGATGATATTCTGGTATACTCGCATAGTCAGGAGGAGCACGTGTAGCATTTGAGAGTGGTGTTACAGAGATTGAGAGAGGAGAAACTTTATGCAAAGTTCTCCAAAAATGAGTTATGGCTCAGTTTGGTGGATTTATTGGGGCACGTGGTGTCCAGAGAGGGTATTCAGATGGACCCCAAGAAGATAAATGTGGGTCAAAGTTGGCCCAGACCGTCCTCAGCCGCAAAGATTCGTAGTTTTCTTGGTTTGGTGGGTTATTATCGTCGATTTGTTCAGAGGTTTTCATCTATTGCATCACCATTGACCAAGTTGACTCAGAAGGGTGTTCCATTTCAGTGATGTGATGAGTGTGAGGAGAGCTTTCAGAAGCTCAAGACTGCCTTAACCACAACTCCAGTATTAGTATTGCCATCAACTTCAGGTTTTTACACCGTGTATTGTGATGCTTCGAGAGTTGGTATTGGGTATGTTCTAATGAATAATTGTAGATTTATTGCTTATGTTTCTCGTCAGTTTAATCCTCATGAAAAGAACTACAATGTTCACGATTTGGATTTGGTTGTTATTATCCACGCGTTGAAGATCTGGAGACATTATTTGAATGGTGTGTCTTATGAGGTGTATACTGATCATCGTAGCCTCCAACACTTGTTCAAGCAGAAAGATCTCAATATGAGGCAACAAAGGTGGTTGGAGTTGCTTAAGGATTATGACATTACTATTTTGTATCACCCGGAGAAGGCCAATATGGTGACCGATGCTTTGAGATGAAAGACGGTGAGTATGGGGAGTTTGGCGTATATTCCAGTTGGGGAGAGACCTCTTGCAGTTGATGTTCAGACTTTGTAATTGGTCTCCCACAAACTTTGAAGAAGTTCAATATTACTTGGGTAATTGTGGATCGACTAACCAAGTCCGTGTACTTCGTTTCTATCGGTACTTCTTATTCCTCTAAGTGGTTGGCAGAGATATATATCCGGGAGATTGTTCAATTGCGTGGTCTCCCAGTTTCCATCATCTTAGATCGGGGTACTCAGTTAACTTCACAATTTTGGAGGTCTTTACAATGAGAGTTGGGTACTCTGATTGAGCTAAGCACAACTTTTCACCCTCAGACGGATGGCAGTCCAAGCGCACTATTTAGATACTGGAGGACATGTTGCGCGCTTGTGTCATTGATTTTGTAGGGTCATGGGATCAATTTCTACCACTCATGGAGTTTTCTTATAACAATAGTTAGCAGTCAAGTATTTAGATGGCTCTGTATGAGGCTTTGTACGGGAGGCGGTGTAGATCTCTAATTGGCTTGTTTGAGCCGAGCGAGGCCAGGCTATTGGGTACAAATTTGGTGTAGGATGCTTTAGACAAGGTGAAGGTGATCCAGGAGAGGCTTTGTACAACGCAGTCGAGACAAAAGAGATGTGAGAATGCATGAGAGAAAATATATTATTGAATAATATTGACAATGATACAATGAGCCCTATATATACAATACGTGTCCTACTCTTAATACATATGGGGTTCGGGTTATTTACTATTATTTATACGATAAAACTAACACTCCCCCTCAAGCTGGTGCATATAAATTATATGTACCAATCTTGTTAGATATATAACTAATACGAGGATCGATGAGGGACTTGGTGAAAATATCAACAGCTCATCATTCGACTTCAGAAATTTTGTAGCAATATCTCTCGAGAGTATCTTTTCTCTTACAAAGTGACAGTCAATCTCGATATGTTTAGTTCTTTATGGAGCACAAGATTTGACACAATATGAAGAGCAACTTGACTGTCACACACAAGTCCCATCTCACTAATCTCACCAAATTTTAACTCCTTGAACAATTGTTTGATCAAAATTAGCTCACATGTGGCCATAGCCATTGCTCGATATTCTGCTTTTGCACTAGAACAAGCAATCACATTCTGTTTCTTGTTCTTCCAAGACACCAAATTTCCTCATACTAAGACACAGTATCTAGACGTAGAACGTCTATTAGAAGGTGATCCTGCCCAATCAGCATCTGAGTATCCAACGATCTACTCACGCCCTCCATCCTCAAACAATAAGCCTTTGTTTGGAGCTGATTTTATGCACCAAAGAATGCGAACAACTGCATCCCAATGACTGTCACAGGGAGAATCCATAAACTAACTCAGAACACTCACAGAAAAGGAAATTTCAAGTCTAGTCATTGTGAGATAATTTAATTTACCAACCAATCGCCTATATCTTGCAGGATCACTATGAGGCTTCCCATGTCCTGGAAGAAGTTTCGAATTCGGATCCATCAGAGTGTCCACAAGTTTACAACCTGTCATTCCTATCTCCTCAAGAATATCTAAAGCATATTTTCGTTGTGAGATCACAATACCTGAGCTAGACCGAGCGACCTCAATACCCAGAAAGTACTTTAATCTACCCATATCCTTATTGTGAAAGTGCTGAAAGAGATGTTACTTCAACTTACTAATACCATCCTGATCATTATCGGTAATAACAATATCATCAACATAAATGACCAGATAAATACAAAGATTTGAAGTAGAATGTCAATAAAATACAGAGTGATCAACTTCACTACGATTCATGCCAAACTCCTGAATAACCGTACTGAACTTACCAAACCAGGCTCGAGAAGACTACTTTAGACCATAGAGGGACTGGCACAACCGACATACAAGGCCACTAGACTCCCCCTGGGCGACAAAACCAGGTGGTTGTTCCATATAAACCGCATCCTCAAGGTCACCATAAAGAAAAGCATTGTTAATGTCCAATTGATAAGAGGCCGACCATGAATAGAAAAAGGCGGACTGATGCAATTTTAGCCACGGGAGGGAAAATATCACTGTAATTGAATCCAAATATCTAAGTATATTCTTTTGTCACAAGACGAGCCTTAAGTTGATCAACCTGGCCATATGGACCAACTTTGACTACATACACCCAAATAAATAACCAATAGTCGATTTACCCGAAGGAAGAGGAATAAGCTCTTAAGTACCACTCGTATGTAAAGCAAACATCTCGTCAATCATAGCCTGTCGCCATCTGGGATGAGACAATGCTTCACCCGTAGACATAGGGATGAAAATAGAGGAAAAAGATGACACAAATGCACAATGGGATGATGAGAGATGATGGTAACTTAAACCGATATAATGAGGATTAGGATTATTATATACCTTTTCATAGTGCAATCGATTGATTAAGAGGAGACAAGTCCACAATATTAGTAGGGTCAGGTGCAGGACATGAATCAGCTGGGCCTGATGTTGGGGGCGGACGACGATGATAAGTCAGGAGTGGTGGAGTTGTAGAAAGTTTAACTGTACTAAGTGGTAATACTGGAGCTATAGTTAGTTGAACTAGACTAGGTGATGGAACCGGCGCTATAGTTAGTAGAACTGGACTAGGTGGTGGCAAGACTCGGTGGTGACACTGGAGCTATAGGTGGTAGAGTTGTAATTGGAACTGTAGGCGTTGTAGCTATAGAGGAATATCAATGGGGGATAGGGGATGAATTTCCAAAAGAAGGAACGGGTAGCACCTCAGAAATATCTAAGTGATTAATTGGACTTGTGAAGTATGATTGAGTTTCAAAGAAGGTAACATCAGCAGACATAAGAAATCGATGAAGCTTAAGAGAATAATATCGATATCCCTTTTGCTTTCTCGAGTAACCCAGAAATATGCACTTAAGAGCACGAGGAGCTAACTTATTTTTTCCTGGAGAAAGGTCATGAACAAAGAACATACTCTCAGTCACGGGGTGGAAGAGACAACAAAGGTAAGTGGGGAAACTTGATTTTGGATAGCTGAAGATGGAATACGATACGATTAATAAGATAGCAAGATGTAAGAATTGTACCCCCATCCCAAAAAATGCAACGGAACATGAGATTGTATGAGTAGGGTATGAGCAGTTTCAATAAGATGTCTATTCTTTCATTCAACTACCCTATTTTATTGGGATGCGTACGCACAAGATGTTTGATGAATAATCCCACGAGAGTTCATAAACTACTGAAATGGGGAAGACAAATACTCTAGGACATTATCACTACAAAATATACGGATAGAAACCCCAAATTGATTTTGAATTTCAGCGTGGAAGGTCTGAAAAATAGAAAACAACTCAGATTGATTTTTTCATAAAAAATATCCAAGTGCACCTGGAATAATCATCAATGAAACTGATAAAGTCGTGGAATCCTAAGGTAGAGCTAACCCGACTAGGCCCCCAAACATCTCAATGGACTAAAGTAAAAAGTGACTCTGCTCAATTGTTAAGACTCCACAGGAAATGGGAGCGAGTATGCTTACCGAGCTGACACGACTCATACTCTAGAGTGGACAAATGAAATAAGCACAAGTACCATTTTTTGAAGTTTTGACAAACTCGATGTCTTAACCATTTATATAATAAATCTGGTGAATCAGTAATGGGAAAAGTTATTGGAGGAAGACAAGATTCGAGTCCATGTGATTTTGCAAGGATAATGTAATAAAGTCCATCTAATTCATGTCTGGTACTAATGATCCACCCTGTACTACATTCATGTATAAAAGTAAGGTTATCAAGAAATAAAAGAGCAGATTTAAGTGATTTAGCTAAGTGACTAACGGCCATTATATTAAAAGGACTACCAAGAACATAAAGAACTGAGTCTAAAGGTAAGGAAGGAAGTTGACTTGCTTGACCTATTGCAGTTGTCATGGCTTGAGACCCATTGGCCATTGTGACTGTAGGAAGATATTGAGAATATGAGATACTAGTGAAAAGATATTTGTTACCAGAAATATGATCAGATGAACCCGAATCAATAACCCAATACTCAGAAGATGAAGATAGAGAGATACCAGTCATGCTACTATTTGTTGGAACAATGAAGGCTAATCCTAAAGATGTCTGTTTACGTGCTTTGTACTAAAAGAAATCACTAAAATCCAGTAAAGAAACCATCTAGATTAGATTTAATGCATTCGATCCAACGAATTGTGAGTCTAAGGCTTCTAATAAGAATGCCATTATAATGTTTATGCCGGACAAGGTCAGAAAATTGTTTGGAAATTACTGTTTCATTAAAAAGTCATCGGAATATGATGTAAATTTGATGAGTAAGCTCGAAAAAGCAAGACAATTACACTGTTCAAAATAAACTTTGTCCAAAATCTGCCCGGAAACACTATAGGTCGCCAAAAAATTCCAAAGTTATCGAAATTTGTCAGGGATAGCACTGGTCGACTCGGAATTGATATGGGAGTGACCTTACATGAAGGAAGTTCATCAGAAAATGGCTGGAAGGGGTCTCACGCGCCCGGTGCGTGTAGAGATCTCGCCGAAAAATGTTTATTGTGTCCGGCGCGTGAGGGCGCATGGTAATAAGTTTTCTGGTGGCTTTTTTGGGATTTGGCCATGGGGCTACACACAGACCTTGTGGTGGTGTTGGTTTGTTCACAACACTGATAAATAATGACTTTGACATAAACAGTCACTTAGGTCACCAAAAAATTGCACGGTGGTGAAAATATTTCTTCCCGGATGTTGTTGGAATGACACACAACGATAATTATGTCACTAATGCTTTGATGCCGTGTGTGAATGCACGGGAGAAAATATATTATTGAATAAGATTGACAATGATACAATGAGCTATATATATATATGTACAATACATGTCTTACTCCTAATACATATGGGATTAGGGTTATTTACTACTATTTATACAATGAAACTAACAAAAGCTATGCTGACATGAAGGTTCGGGATACATGGTTGGTGAGAAGGTTCTGTTGAAGGTTTCACCCATGAAGGGTGTTATGATATTTGGAAAGAAGGGTAAATTGAGTCCACTGTTCATTGGGCTTTTTGAGGTACTTCGTATGATTGGGTAGGTGGCTTATTAGCTTGCTTTTCCACCTAGCTTGTCGAGTGTGCATCCCGTATTTCATGTTTTTGTGCTCCAGAAGTATATTAGGATCCGTCTCATGTTCTATATTTCAGCACGGTTCAGTTAGAGGGTGATTTGACCTATGATGTTGAGCCAACAACTATTTTGGAATGTCAGGTTCGGAAGTTGAGATCAAAAGATATAGCTTCAATGAAAATGCAGTGGAAAAGTCGGCCCGTACATGAGGCTAACAAGGAGACCTAGCGGGAGATGCGGAGCAGATATCCTCACCTGTTTGAGGCTTCAGATATGTTTCTTGACTCGTTCGAGGATGAATATGTTATGTGATAGGTTGGCATGTTTGGTTGAGGTCCCAAGGGCCTCGAGTGAGTTTCAGATGGTTAAATAAATGAAATTTCAAGTTGAGAGGTTGCAAATTTTGCTTCAGGTCTGTTTCAGACCTTATGTCCTTCGCGATCGCGTATAAGGGGTTGCGATCACGTAGGTTTAGCTGGGGGCTGAGGCAGAGTTGCCCTATGTGATCACGTGGGTCTATGTGGTGTACCTTTGCGTTTGTGTGAGTCTTGTTGCGATAGCGTGGTTCTGAGTGCTAAGGATTCGTGATCACGTAGAGCGTTGTGCGATTGCATAAGGTTAAGTGGGGGCAGTCAACATTTGTGCTTCGCGATCACTAAGGTGTTTCCGCGATCGTAGTAAAGAAAATTTAACAGCTGGGCAAAATGTTGAAAAGACCTATTACACGAGTTTGAACCTAACTTCAACCATTTTTGTGCGATTTTGGAGCTTTTTGAAGAGGATTGAAGAAGGATTCAAGGGAAAACGCTTGGAGGTAAGATTTTCAGACTTAATACTCAGTACTAATGGCGATACTACCTAAGTAATCATGGAATTTAAGCCTATATTGAAGAAACTAGGGCTAGGAAACTTAGACCTTTGATTGGGGATTTGAAGGACCATTTTGTGGTTGGATTTTGAAACTTTTAATATGCATGAACTCGTGGGGAAATAAGAAATCTATTGATGAATTTTATCAAATCCGAGACGTGAGCCCTTGGGTCGGGTTTTGGTTAATTTTGGGAATTTCATTATTTTCTGATTGTTTTCGAGTGGGCTTCGTCCCTTTAGCATATTTTGATGGTTACATCCTGATTTCGGTAGATTCGAAGCATCTGGAGGTCGATTCAAGGGGTAAAGGCATTGCGAGCTAGATTTTGGGCCGGATTGAGATGAGTAATGATTTTAAATTTTGTCCTGAGGGTATGAAACCTCAGACTACACAATGTTAGGCTATATTGGGTGACGCACACACTAGATGACGAGTGTGGGGTCGAGCACCGTTGGGGATTGTGACTTAGTCCATCCCGTATGGTTGTTTTACTGCATATTTGACTGTAATTGTCTCATATTATCATGTTTTTGGCTAAATGCCAGGTTTGGTCTTCGTGCAGACTATTTGGACCCTTGGGGGATATTTACTACTATCTTCTTTACTATTTTGACTCTATACTTATACTCAATCATGATATATTTTACTATTTTTACAACTCATCCATATTTACTTTATTTTAACACTTTAAATGATATTTTATAAGATATTTTGAGCTGAGCATCATGTTTTACTGTTGCCTGATGGGCTTATGAGATTCTAATTGAGTAAAGCCGAAGGCTTGTGTGTGAGAATACCTTTAGGTTGGGCTGCATGCCGCAACGGTGATATACTTATGATAATGAGGCCAAGGACCTGAGATTGTATTCCACGAGGTGGCTTGTGATTGATACAAGGTCGAGAGCCTGTTTATGATGCCACGCGATGGCTTGATATTGCGCTTGGGCCGTAAGGGGCCCCTCCTTGAGTTTGTACACCCTAAGTGAGTGCAGGTACCCATTGTGATATGAGATAGAGTCTAAGGGGCTTGTATTGTGCTATGATATTGCCTGTGGGGCTGGTTCTGTTGTTATTATGCCCAAGGGGTGATTCTTATGTGTGTACCTTATCTAGTTGCTTTTCTTTTATTTGTTTAACTGTAAAATGTGTTTAATGAGATTTTATTGTTTAACTGTGTTTACTCATTTGGTTTTGGGTCTCATAGCTTATTGGTATGCTTAACGTGATTTTGTATTGCTCAGTCTTTATTTATTGTTATTACTCATTGAGTTGGAATACTCACTTTACTCCCCGCACCCCTGTGTGTAGATTCGGGCGCTACAGGTCCTGCTAGCGAGGGTTAAGAGTTGTCTAGTAGATTTTGGAGATTCAATAGGTGTCTGGTGATTTGCATCCCCGTGCTTCTCCCATTATCTTGTTTCTTTCTGTTTTAATTATGTAGTAGTGGAGCAAACTTTCAGACTTGTAGTATTACTTTAGATGCTCATGACTGGTGATCCGATGTCGGGCTGGTTTTTATTCCTCAAACTATTTTGTTACCATATTTTAGAATTTTTATTCTGTTAATGACTTAGTATTTATGATTTTAATTGCTTTGAAATGAATTGGGAGTGTGTCGGATGGCCTTTTCTTCATGAGAGGTACTATCACGATTGAGTTCGATTTTAGGGTCATGACATATATGTACTAGGAATGAGAAGCTATGGGTGAAATGGGTACACACTTACTATGTTAAAGGCTATGCGGTGTGAAGTATAGAACCAAAAAATGCTTCCTGGGCAATTGAGAAGATATTTCAAACTAAAGAGTATTTTACAAAGGCTTGAATGAATGAAGATGATGTCCAACCAATGAAGAAATGCTCAATCAGGGGACTATATAGACCGTTACAAGGTGTATTTCAAAAAGTAACATGGAGAAAACTAGTGTGCAATAACCAAGGACATCCAAAGTGGTTATTCATATTGAGACTAGCAATACAACATCGGCTAGCTACCAAATATAGGCTGGCAAGATGGGGGTAGATATAGATCAAACATGCTCTATATGTAATAAGAAAAATAAGACAATGCAACATATATTCTTCAAGTGTGAGATTACAGGGAAGATATGGAACGGTCTGCTGAGATAGCAAAGGATTCAAAGATCATGCCACAACGGGCAAGAAGAGATTACATGGATGGTGAAGGTGAAAAGGGCAAGAGTGCAAGAGAAGCTATATGCAGAATGACACTAGGAGCATCATTGTATCATTGTTGGCAGGAGATGAATTTTGTGATTTTTTAGAAGAAGAGAAGGACAACCACTTCTTTAATCAATCATATTACCCAAGAAGTGCACATAAGGGCATCAAGGTTCCCTTATCTAGATAAGGTGATGACTTATGACTACTTTGAACTGGTATCCAGAAATTAGCTAGAATAGAACACAATAGTGGAAGTTGATGGAATTATAGAATAAGTGAATGCTAGATAGTATCTTACTGGGGCTTCATGTCCAGTTGGTGATATGCTAGGTAAATTTTGTAGTAGTTTAGATGAGTTGTAAATATTGCTACTTGATTATAAAATTCTTATTTACCAAAAAAAAAATATTATTCAATATTATACATTTAACTTTTCAAAGCTTTAAATGCACTGTTATAATTATGAGAAACTAGTGAAGTTGTCCGCGCTTCGCGCAGCCATGAATAATATTATCATTGAATACGCAAAATATTTTTGATTTTCTCTGGAAAAAAATTCATACAACTTGACCGATATTTTACTAATTCGTTTTTTTTTTCTTTTCTTGTTCACTTAGAGTTATTAGTTTGACTAAAATATCCGTTCGATTCAATTAGCATTTAATAATAATAATAATAATAAAAGAAAAAGTAACTAACAGATAAATCATCTATCAACGTGAACCGGATTATTCATATTTTTTACACAACAACCTTATAGACCGAAGCATCTGGCCAAGATAACAATATATTTCATATTCATAAAATGACTGATTTTATTTCTCAAAATTATTGGAAACCGATCTTTGATCGATCCGAATTCATTTTGTCTATCATATTCATTTTCAAGGGATAATAAATTCTTTGACATATTAAAAAATAAATAATAATATAGACGCCGATCTTAGGTATAAAGAGTTGAACTGCAAACAAAAATAAAAAGTAAAAAAACTAATTAGCCATGACAATGAAGAAATTAATTAATAACAGAGATCAAAAAACAAAATAACAATGTAACATATTAAGGCTAGAGAAATTAAATAGAAAAGCACAAAAGCATTCAATTAAATTAAATTCTACTGTATATATCTTTTTTCATTATTATAATTATTGTTATATGTGTTTTTTTCCTTTTCCCTTTAGTTTTTCATTCTCTCTCTTCCTTCCTTCCTTTCTCACTTCCCTATAGATCATGAGAACTCGAATAAAAAAGATGTATAGAAAAACTAAATGGAAATGAAGGAAAAGAAGAAGAAGAAGAGAGGATTAAGGTGGTGACCCTTGATTTTCCTAATAGAGATTGCAATGTATGATTGTGAGCACGTGATTTTTGCCTTACTTGAGAAGTACTCCCAGAAAATTCAAAAATAAAAATAGTTTCGTCTTGGGTATGATTTTTGTGATTTTTGTGTTGTTTTATCTTTTTGTGTGCACGTTTATTTATTTAAATTAAAAATACAAAAAAATATATGCTAAGTTTTGCATTTTTAGTGTTTGATATCGAAGTCATGTGATTTACATTTAGGTGATATGTAATTGTGTACGTTAATTGTAGTAAAAAATAGCGGTGTTATAGGTTAGTATATATACATATGTGTGTATATATATATATATATGTATATATATACATATATATATATATATATACACATACACATATAATACATCATGAAGATCCGATCTGGGCCAAATTTAGTCTAAAAGCCAGGCCCAAACGAATTTCTTCTAATCCAGCCCAAATACCCGTCCAAGCTTCAGCCTGTGTAACACTTGATCTGGACCGTTGGATTTTATTATCCAACGGCCCAGATTAATCCTTTAATTCCAATATACACTCAGACTATATCTTAACCAAACGACGTCGTTTGGTTTAAGTGAGGGGATCCTGATCGTTGATCGTAAATGATCCAACGATCAGGATTCAATCTCATATCTCGTATATAAGGCTCATTCCATACCCCGCCCCCCCAAGCCAGACCCCCCCCTCTCCCTTCATCTCCCTCAGGAGCTCTCAGAGACCTAGCGTAACGCCGCCGTGCCCCGCCTGCCGGAAATCGCCTCACGGCGGTTCCGGTAGGCCAATCACCACCAAACCAATGCCAAAACCTTCCCCTCACCTCCCCCATCACGAACCCAGCCCCCACTAACCTCGAATCATGCCGGAGCTCCTCGAATCTTCATTTGAAGATTCGAGTCAAACTCGAACCAATGCCAAATCACCCCAAACTCACCCTAAACCCCCACATGGCCTCCCTCGTACCCCCGCCGGCTTTCGTTTACCTCGAATCTAACCAGAAATGCAAAAGCCCCAAATCCGAGCCCAAGAACCCTAGTTTTTGGAAAAACCCAATTCGAGCCGGGTTAGCCATAATTGAAGTCCAAGGGACTTTAGTCCAGGTGTTCTCAATCGAGAACATCTTGATTAAAGCCCGTTTGGCTTCAATAATTCCAAGTCTTAGTTCGAAGCTTGGGTCGGCAGTTTTCTTACGAGGTATTCGTTTCTTCTTTGGTCGATTTAGTTCGATTTTGTGAATATGTGTGTTTGTTTTATTCATTGTTTCAGTTCTTATCTATCATGCTTTTAATTTCTCATAACAGTCGATTTGTTCTCCTCCTTTAAGGCCTTTTATTTGGCCAATTCCCTCTGTTTTTAGTAGTTAAAATGAATCATAGGTTCAATGTGATTAAGGTCGTCAAGCAATTAATTCATATTTTTGATTAGTTCCTTGATCCCTGCCCGAAACATTAGGAATCAACTGTAGGTCGATCATTTGTTGTCAATTATGTGTGTTGTCATCGGCTAATCAATGTGGTCGATTAGCTTCGTAGGTCTTGTGCATTAGCATTTTTATGGCAGAAACTGATTACACACACAGAATCACTGTTGGATTGTGCTTGTTTGTGATTAAGTGATGATTGGTTATAGGTGATTGGTATCGATGCTGGATTCTGAGTTAATGAGGGTGTTTGGATATAGTGTGTAATTGATGTAGGTCTGAATGGTATAATTGAAAGAGTTAAGGCATCAAGACTGCTGGTGGAACCTGCTGTACAGCAGAGTGCACCACCAGCTGTCTCCTGTTATAAATTTATTAAAGCCCATGCTTAAGCACAACTTAGTGGCTGAAACAGAGGCATTAAGACTGACAGGCAGGGTCTGGCAGAGAGAGGTGTGGGCAGGACAATAGTTAATTGATAGTAGGCCTTTAGGAGGGGTTGGGGTTTCTTGCTATAAAGATGGCATCAAACTAAAACAGTAGTACAGAGATTAGAGAGCACACTGGAGAGTAATAGCTGAAGAGAAAAATAGGCAGCAGAGACATTTTGATATACATACAAAGTCACAGATAGAGAGAAAAAGGATAGAGAAGTCACTGTTTCATTGATTTTTTGGCTACTGTTTCGTGTGCTTTGATTCAATAGCTGAGTGTTTTGGCCATTTGATTGCTTTTTGTTCTTGTGTTGGTGGTGCTGTGCCATCGTTGTAGCTGGTTCAGTGGTTGAGGGCTGTGGTAGTTCCAATGATTGTGGCTGCTGTTGGTCATTGTTGTTGTTGCTGTGTGTTGTTACTGCTTGGTCCAAGTTTGTTGCTGGTTCAGTATTGTTGAGGCTGGTCCAGTTTGTTACTGGTGTATTATTGTTTGTTGCTGCCTGGTTGTTCATTGCTGCTTGGTTCAAGTTTTAGTCACTAATTCAGTGATTGATAAAGTTCGATTACTGTTGGTTGTTGGGTTGTAGCTGGTTCACTGGTTGTTGTTGTTGTTGGTTTACTGTGGTTGTTATTGGTCTTTGATTGTTGCTCCTGTTACTGTTCTTGTTGCTGTTGCTGCATTGCCATTGCTCACTCTTCCTTGTTCTTCCGCATTCCAGGTACACACCTCTGTTATTGTAGTTCCTTGGTTCGAAAAGAATGAAGTTTGAAGCTTATGCATAAAGTCTATTGAAACATGTAGTCGTCTAAAGCTCTTATGTCCAATTACATTCTGTTATTCTCCAATTAAGCTTGTATTGTTAGTCTTGGTTATGGAAAAGTGTATCTAGGCCAAAGATACACTGTCGTTAGATAAGCACGTAAACCTGAATTAGTCTGTTGTATCTCTATCCAATCTTCTCTGCTCGTGTGTGTAATCTCCAAATCTGTTAACGTTAGACCTTATGCTAAAAGCAAGATTAGCTAGGGAGTTGTTACTCAACGGAATGACGTAATTAGATTAAAAAGAGTCGGGGGCGCATTTCATGTGACCCGACCCCAATTTTGGGCAAGAGTAAACAAAGCGTGTCGGGAACCACAGGCGCATTTCATGTGGTGTGGTTCGTAGCAAGTTTTAAATAATTTGGAATCAACTCTTAAGTAAAATACAACGGGATGTAGTTAGCTTTAGATTCGAATCAAAGGTGCTCCTCGCCCAATGGTTACATTAATCGCACAGATGTACATATAAAATACTTAGATTTTGAGACGCGTCGTTTCTTAACAAATGCCACGCCCTTCTCAACAGTGTAAATAAGTAGTCGATCCGGGCGTATATTTTAGCTCTATCTTCTTAAATACGGGTGTGCATTTCATGCGACCCAAATCCAAACCCCAAAACGTTGAATAAGAATATGTCGAGGATCCGGGTGCATTTCATGTGACGTGATTCGAAAGCATATTTTTAAGCAACTTTCTCTTTCGTAAATCATAACCAATAATAAAAGCGGTAAAGGGATATTAACTTGCACTAAGTACATAATTGTAAAAAGCAGATAGATAAGCCAAACACGATAGTTGAGCGACCGTGCTAGAACCACGGAATTCGGGAATGCCTAATACCTTCTCCCGGTTTAATAGAATTCCTTATCCGGATTTCTGGTTCGCGGACTGTTAAATAGAGTCATTCTTTTCCTCGATTCGGGATTTAACCGGTGACTTGGGACACCATAAATCTCCCAAGTGGCGACTCTGAAATAATTAAAATAATCCCGTCTCGATTGTCCTTTAATTGGAAAAACTCTTTGCATCCTTGCGGGTGCGTAAAAAAGAGGTGTGACAGCTCTGGCGACTCTGCTGGGGATATCTTTAGAATTCGAGCTCGGAATAACTGTTGTATTTGGCATATTTTATTATCCGATTCTTTTACATGTTGGCATCAATGTGCAAAATGTTGTTTTTACTGCTTTGATATTTTGTGAACTGTACATATAAATTGTGCTGGAACCAATCTCCTCTCTGAGTCTTCTAAATCATGAAGAAGGGTGCACTTCGTGTGACTTCTTTTCTGTATAGTGTCTGATCCCCATTTTAGAACGAGGTTTGGATAAGTTGCAAAACCGGTGAAGCTTCTGTATTCCCGGGTTGCTGCCTCCTCCTCAGCTCGAGCTGTCCGCTCGGGTAAGCCAAGTCTAGAACAAATAAACCCAGGTTTTTAAGCCTAGAATAACAAAGCTTCATGCCGGATCCCTAGTAGGAAACGTTTATTTGCATCATGTCGCATTTTGGCTTAAGGGACTCAACACAGGGGTTGGGTCCGTCTAGGACAGGTGACCTGAAATGAACAGACTATCCTGCTGCATCCTGTTTGTCTTGCGCATTTATCTGTTATAGACTTGCATGCTGACCGGCTTTAGAGATTAAAAAAAAAAAAAAAAAAAAAATGTGTTTTGTTCTTAAGATAGAAATAGCTTATTTGTTTTCCTTTAGTAAAATGAATAAATAAATGATGTCGTTTGTTTCGTCAAAACCGAACTACGTGGGTTTGATTCTCATTGGATGTGAGATACGTAGGCAACCTCCATCAGGTCCAACTTCACCTTTTGAAAAATGGCTGAAAAATCAAAACTAACTTTCGTACTAAATAAGTCGGTGACGCTTGTTTTTAAAAAATAGCCGAATGTTCCCGAAAGGGACGCCGGAAGGCTAATTTCGTATAAACGGCCACCTTTGGGTCAATTTTGATTTCGATCGATTTACCCCACAGCCTTAAAAGCCTTCGTCCCCGGGACGTTGAAAGGCCGTGATTGAAAACTGATTTTATTTTATTTTATTTTCTTAGCAAAACAAAGTTGTTTTTCTCATTTAAATCACCTTAATAAATGTGCAGGATGAGCACGAATCAGAATAAATCATTTTCAATCTTTAGTGAGGTCCCTCAGCAGCTCCGTATATGGTGGAGCGATTTGGAAGATAATAGCAAAAAGGTAGTAGGAAGAATTTTGGGAGGTTTGGTTGATCCTGTTGAATATCGAGCCAAGGGAAGACATCATCAAGGCACTGGTATCTTTCTCGGATCCGACCCGCAATGTGTTTCGTTTTGTTGACTTCGAACTGACGCCCACATTAGAGGAAATTGCGGGCTATGCAGGACTAAATGGGAAATTAAGAGGACAATACCTGCTCTCACCAAGGCCGGTATCTCCACATGGGTTTCTGGATTTACTGAGCATTAGTCGAAAGGTGAAAAATGATGATCTGTTGAAAGGGTATTGCGATCTTCAATTCTTATATCAACGGTACGGCACTCCTCGGGGTTTTGAAGAGTCAAACCTTGGACTGACTCACGCAGGGAATAGAACCAAGTGGGAGGCCAGACGAATTCTAGCATTCCTAACGACATTCTTGGGGGTTGTGATTTGTCCGCGCGAAGATAAGAAAATAGAGATAGGTCTGGTAGGAATAGCCGATGTTGCAATCAAAAAGGCTACCAACACGGTGGTCCCTTTGGTTTTGTCCGAAATCTATCGAGCCTTGACTGTATGCCGAGAAGGGGGCAATTTCTTCCAAGGTTGCAATCCGTTACTCCAATTATGGATGCAAGAACACCTCCATCACCGAACACAATACATGAACCATGGGTTGACCGGAAAAATCTGTATCAGGGGTTTCGAAGAACGGATGATGGGTGCTGTATTCCCTGAAGGCGTCGAGGCATGGCTTGCACGACTGAGCTCAATAGAAGCCGATCAGATTGAATGGGCATTCGGGTGGTTACCCGATACCGAAGTAATATATATGGCAGCCGAGGAGTGTTATATCCTTCTGATGGGGATCCGCAGTGTCCAACCATATGTCCCTCACCGTGTATTACGTCAACTAGGAAGGTTTCAGGTTATTCCTACCGATCAAGACCTAAGGAAGTACGCCATTGAGTTGAGCCCGGGAGTTGTCTTCCCCGAAGAGAAGGTTAGAAGGTTGTGGCACGAATGTCGGTTCCTTGAGCCTAAAACCATGGTCCGGGAGCTATCTAAGGGAGAGGTGGACCCAAAGTACAACGTGTGGTTCGGGAAAAGATTTCAGATTCGTCGGAAATGTTCTAAAAGAGCCCATGTCCAACAGTTCACGGAAGATTCACGGGAACAATGGGATTGGTTAGCAAAGGAGGAGGGATACAGGACGAAGATTGGCAGGATAGAACAGCAGGTCCGGGACCTCCAATTCGAGAAGAACATGCAAGCCGCCACCGACGAAGGAGATAAAAAGAAGTTGGTACAAGAAAATGACTTCTTGAGAGCTCAAATCCAGCAAATGAAAAGAGATGCCTGACAGACAGTCGAGGAGTCGGGCCGACGAAAAATTGATAAGGGGTTTGAGAAGCCAAGTCACCGACATCCAAAGAGAATTGGACGAGTCAAAAGCCCAAATAACGAGGATCCGTGCTAGCTGGAAAAATGAGGCACATCAACATGCACTTCACTTAAAGCGGGTGGAAGAAGATTACACTGATATCATCACTAGCCTGAGGGAAGCAAATGTTGTCCTTAGGGAGCGGGTTTTCAAGCAAGCCCAAGATGCCAGAGCAGACCTCGATCGCTGCCACAATTTGATGGCCCGATTGCAAGGACAAGTGGATAGGCTCCTAGATCAAGTCACCAACAATGCTCGAAGATTGGGGGCAAAAAACCAGCAAATAGAGCGGCTACTCGGAGAAAGGGACATGATCAAGGATAGAATTGGAGAAATCGGGCACTATGTCACCATGAAGTGCCTAGGCTTGTGAACGAATGCCCCGCGCCGACCTTTTCGCTTCAATTATGGGTTATGTTCATCGGATCATGGAAGAGTTGAGGGAACTGCACAAGGACCTCACACCGAGGCCTGCGGCAAGGCCGAATGATGCCTCGCAGGCCCCCAGGAGTTTTAGGGCATTAGATTTTGATTGAAAATGTATTTTGAAATGTTGAGTCAAGCTAGTTGGCATTTTTATCTTTACTTTCCCAAGTCAAGCATTTTCTTTTGTTTTGCTGATTTTTGTAAGACGTGTTTTGTAACTACA
Organism: Nicotiana noctiflora; assembly: GCA_032618575.1. Lineage (NCBI taxonomy): Eukaryota > Viridiplantae > Streptophyta > Magnoliopsida > Solanales > Solanaceae > Nicotiana > Nicotiana noctiflora. The sequence continues at coordinate 46,694 of JASVEL010013956.1, forward strand.
CGGTTTTATTTGATATAAAAGTTACTGATTTTTGCCACAATCTTGTCGCCAGAACTACGCTCGGTCTGATTCACGCGGGGTCGTGATACGTAGGCAATCCACATAAGATTCGACCACCACTAAAAAAGAAAGGAATCCATAGGTTAAATAACAATAAGGCTTGCAAAGATAGTCGAAAAAGAAAAAAAAAGAGAAAGAAGGAAAAGAAAAGAAAAGGAAAAAGGGCCGGAATGACGCATGTTAAGAATACATGTAGAAAAGGTTATTTGGTTAGGTGCATTGCATCCAACGTGCTATAACATATCTGTCAAACTCGGTGAACTAACAAGTTTGTTGCGTATTCCAGAAAGTTTAGCAGTTGGTTTGACAGAATATCCTGGCCAGCCATCCCTACCGTACTAGATCCAAAGGACCAGTTACAGTAAGCATGTCGAGTTCCGGCAAGAGTCTCGAGGAAGAAAAATCCGAGCTACAAATCATGAAAGAAGAGGTAGACCGGTTAAAACAACGGATAACAGAGATGCACCTGGCCTGGGCCAGGGAACAGTCTTCACCAAACCGCCCTACTCTCGCCTCAGCTCCGGAACATCCGCCCATCGATCCTTCAACAAGCGCCCCAAGCTATCCATACTTTCAGGGGGAAAACCCATATGCCACCCACATTCCACCAGCCAAACCAAATCCTCCTCCAGTCACCCCTATTTTTGTGGCACCTCCACCTGCTCCTCTGCAAAGGCCGGCCAGCGAGCCATATGTTCGGATCCATGACAACTCTTACTATCCTCCAGAGCCTACTTTCAGGGCTCCTGAACCACAATCACATACACCTCACTGGGATAATCCGGCAGAACCGGAAAAACACTTCCAAAGTTCGGAACACGAGGAAGTTGCCAGAAAAGTTAAAAGCCTGGAGCAGTCCTTCAAGAACATGCACGGTTTAGGCAACCAGGTCAGCGTCGCCTATAAGGATCTGTGTCCATTTCCGGACGTCCAGTTGCCGGCAGGATTTAAAATGCCCAAATTCGACCTATACGAGGGGCATGGTGACCCAGTGGCCCACCTGCGGGGGTTTTGCAGTAAAATGAGAGGGGCCGGAGGACGGGACGAGCTTCTGATAGCTTATTTCGGCCAGAGTCTGGGAGGATCTGCGCTGGAGTGGTATACTAGACAGGATCCCAATAGATGGTTTACGTGGGATGATTTGGCTCAAGCTTTTATCGGCCAGTTCCAGTACAATCTTGAGATAATCCCCGACCGCCTATCATTGTTAAAATTAGAGAAGAAGCCCGCCGAAAGCTTCAGGGAATTTGGTTTCCGGTGGAGGGAACAGGCGGCCAGGGTAGATCCGCCGATGAGAGAAAGCGAGATGGTGGACTACTTCTTGCAGACATTAGAGCCCACCTACTTCGGACATCTGGTAACGTCCGTAGGCAAATCATTCACCGAGGTGATAAAAATGGGGGGTATGATCGAGGAAGGTTTGAAGGCCAACAAGATCATGAGTTACTCGGCACTGAAAGCCACCACTCAGGCTATCCAAAGTGGTACTGGAGGAGTACTGGGGAAAAAGAGGAGAGAGGAAGTTGCGGCCGTCGAGTCCGGGGCATGGTTCGGAAATAGAGGCCCCGCACCCCAATATAGCCCACCCCAACCTCACCACCAAAATTACTCCCACAACCCATATAGCCACCCGCAACATTACTATCCCGCACCCGATCCCCATTTTACTGTCCACCATGCACAGTCATATTCTGCACCTCCCGTTCACGCACCGTGGCGTGCACCAAACCCCCAGAACAATCATCCACCCCCAAGAGCTTACAGAAACCCCTCGGGCGCGAGTTTCCATCCGAACCAAGCATTCAGGGGCGACAGGGCGCCGAGGCCAAAGACTTTTACTACCTTAGGAGAGTCTTACACTAGTCTGTTCCACCGGTTAAAGCAGGTAGGGTTGCTGAATCCGGTTGAAGCTAAGCTGCCAAACCCTCTTCCGAAGAACCTGGACCATTCAGTAAATTGTGCCTACTGCTCGGGATGTCCGGGACATGATACAGAAAAGTGTTGGAGGCTGAAGACGGCCATCCAGGAGCTCATTGACACCCGCAGGATCGAGGTCCAGACTCCAACAGAGCCCAACATCAACCAAAACCCGCTTCCAACTCATCACGAGACCAATATGATCGAGTTGGTACGGGCGGAGGAAGGAAAGGAGAAAGCCTCTCAGACCGTAATGATGATTAAGTCTAGCGGGGCAGGAACGAGAAAAGGGCCAAGCTTTGATGAGTCGCCCAGTTGCAAGAAAGACATATACCAGGAGAGTCGGAAGCAGGAAAGGAAAGTGTGAACGAAGTACCGGTGAAGCCGGCCAAGATAGTTGTACCGGGGGCAGCAATCAAGCCCATCTTGACAGTAGCAGGCGTTCGAATGGATCCTTTCATCATCCAGCCGGCAACACAGTTGCCAGTAACTGATAGCCGGGCTGTCCCATGGAATTATGCTCGGATTACAACGACCTACAGAGGAAAGGAGGTGAAAGAGGAAGTTTGTGAAGCCTAAGGGTTGACCCGCTCGGGGAGATGTTTTGCCCCTGCGGAATTGAGGAAGACCACTCCGGCAGTATTGAAAAAGCCGGTCACCTGATGAAGAGGCGGAAGAATTCTTGAAAAAGATGAAGCTGCATGACTACTCTGTCTTAGAGCAGTTGAAGAAGACTCCGGCGCAAATATCATTGCTATCCTTGCTGATACATTCTGAAGAACATCGGCAAGCATTGATGAAAGTCCTGAATGAGGCACATGTACCGGATAAAATCTCGGTGAGCCATTTGGAGAAGATCACCAATAGGATCTTCGAAGCAAATCGGATCACCTTCACCGATGACGAGTTGCCTGAGGAAGGCACTGAGCACAACATGGCTTTATATCTTACGGTGAAGTGCGAAGAGGCGGTGGTTACCAAAGTCCTTGTCGATAATGGGTCCAGTGCTAACATTTGTCCTCTCTCTACACTGGGCAAATTAAAAGTAGACATCGGCAGGGTACGCAAGAACGGCGTATGTGTTCGAGGGTTTGACGGAGGAGGCAAAGCGTCGGTTGGTGACACAGTGTTGATCTTGACGATTGGGCCAGTGGAGTTCACCATGGAATTCCAGGTGCTGGACATGGTGGTGTCATATAACCTCCTGATAGGGCGACCATGGATCCATGCCGCAAGAGCAGTTCCATCCAGCTTACACCAGCTCGTTAAGTTTGAGTGGGATCAACAGGAGATTGTCGTCCATGGAGAGAACGATCCACAATCAGGCACCATCATTCCCTTTGTTGAAACAGAAGAAGATGTTGGGCCGTGGGTATATCAGGTCTGCGATGTGGTGTCCGCCAACCGAGTTCCGGAAGGGGAATGCATTCCCGGCGACAGAACAATTACTGCGGATGTCATGGTGGCGCATGAAATGTTGCGACATGGTTTCGTACCCGGTAGAGGTCTAGGTGCATCTCTGCAAGGAATCATACAACCGGTATCGGTGGTCGAGAACTTGGGAACCTTCGGCTTGGGATTCCATCCAACCTCAGAGGACATCCGGCGAGCAAAGAAGAGTAAGCAGAAGACATGGGTGCTCTCAAAACCTGTTCCACGCCTTTCCCAATCTTTTATCAGGTCCGGAGCAAGAGGACATCCAGCGACAAAGATTCCCGGTCCTACGATCAGGCCAGATGAAGAGTTCTTCAGGAAGTTCGAGGACCTATTCACGGATGTATGTATGCTCGAGGACGGTGAAGGATCTAGTCACGCCGAGATACAATTTGTGGGACCAAAGGCAAAACTGAATAACTGGAAGGCTACTCCTCTCCCCGTCCGGAAGGAGTCTTGGTAGTTTGTCTTGGATTGTTTTTCTTTCGAAATGTTGTGTTGGGGGTTTGTCCCCGGAGTAAAATCCCGTTGTTTTGTTCATTTTTGATTTAAGTTTGCAGTTTGTTTTCCCTTTGTACAACTCCCATCAATGAAATCTGGTTCCTTCGTGTCTAATTTTGTTTATCTTTTCTTCTTTTTACTTTTCCGAACAGCCTTCTTGCAACTGATCTTAATGATATGGCATGCTTAAAGATTAATCAACCCAGTCTAGAAAGTCAATCGGGTTTGGAAATAATAACACATGAAATAAGAAGTGACGAGAGTGAGTCAGAGTACGGCGATGATGAAGCCGTAGAAGAAATCGGTGAAGAATTAAGTCACTTCGAGGAAAAGCCCAAACCGAATTTAAATGATACTGAGGCCGTTAATCTAGGGAATGCGGAGGACGTCAAAGAAACCCGGATAAGTGTCCATATTGAACCCAATCTGAGAGAAGAACTGATCAAAACACTCATGGAGTTTAAAGACATTTTCGCATGGTCGTACGACGACATGCCAGGACTCAGCACCGATCTAGTGGTTCATAGATTACCCACTGATCCGGCATATCCTCCCGTCAAGCAAAAACTGCGGAAATTCAAGACGGAGATGAGTGTGAAGATTAAGGAGGAGGTAACCAAGCAGCTGCAGGCGAAAGTCATTCGTGTCACTCGATACCCTGAATGGTTGGCTAACGTAGTGCCGGTGCCAAAGAAAGACGGAAAGATCGGGGTATGCGTGGACTATCGCAATCTCAACAAGGCAAGTCCTAAGGATAATTTCCCACTTCCCAATATCCATATCCTGATTGATAATTGCGCCGGACGCGAAATTGGATCCTTTGTGGATTGTTATGCGGGATATCATCAGATTTTGATGGATGAAGAGGACGCAGAAAAGACGGCTTTTATCACACCGTGGGGGACTTATTGCTACCGAGTGATGCCGTTTGGTTTGAAGAATGCAGGAGCAACATATATGAGGGCGATGACTACGGTATTCCATGACATGATACACAAGGAAATTGAGGTGTACGTGGATGATGTGATCATAAAATCTAGACGTCAAGAGGACCATGTTGCTGACCTCAGGAAGTTCTTTCAAAGACTTCGAAGGTACGACATCAAGCTCAATCCAGCCAAATGTGCATTCGGAGTTCCATCAGGAAAGCTGCTAGGATTCATCGTCGGCCGACGGGGCATTGAGTTGGACCCCTCCAAAATTAAGTCCATTCAGGAGTTACCCCCGCCGAAGAATAAAACAGAGGTAATGAGTCTGTTGGGAAGGTTGAATGACATCAGTAGGTTTATTGCCCAGCTTACGGCAACCTGTGAACCCATCTTCCGCCTATTGAAGAAAGACGCTGCGATAGAATGGACGGCAGAATGTCAGGAAGCGTTTGACCGGATCAAAGGGTATCTGTCAAATCCACCCGTACTAGTTCCGCCTGAGCCAGGTAGACCCCTGATTCTTTATCTGACGGTCTTGGAGAATTCGTTTGGCTGCGTACTGGGGCAGCATGATCTTACTGGCAGGAAGGAACGGGCCATTTACTACCTCAGTAAGAAGTTCACAGTCCACGAGGTCAAGTACACTCATCTAGAAAAGACATGTTGCGCCCTGACTTGGGTAGCCCAAAAGCTGAAACACTACTTGTCTTCTTACACCACTTACCTCATTTCGCGTCCGGATCCGTTGAAGTATATTTTCCAGAAACCTATGCCTACAGGGAGGTTAGCAAAATGGCAAATATTACTTACGGAGTTCGACATCATATACGTGACAAGGACGGCTATGAAAGCTCAAGCCCTGGCCGATCACTTAGCTGAAAATCCTGTTGATGACGAATACGAACCTTTGAGGACGTATTTTCCGGATGAGGAGGTGTTGCAAATTGAGGGGTTAGAACTAACCAAGGATCCAGGGTGGAAGCTTCTTCTTCGATGGAGCGGCAAACGCAAAAGGAGTCGGAGTAGGGGCTGTGCTCATATCTGAAACAGGACATCATTATCCCGTTACTGCTCAACTGCGTTTTCATTGCACCAACAATATGGCTGAGTACGAGGCATGTATCTTGGGGTTGCGATTAGCGGTGGACATGGATGTACGGGACGTCTTGGTCTTGGGGGACTCGGACCTTCTGGTACATCAGATTCAGGGAGAATGGGAAACCAGAGATTTAAAGCTTATCCCATATCGTCGGTGTTTGCATGATTTGACCAAACGCTTTCGATCGGTAGAGTTCAGGCACATCCCAAGGATGCATAATGAGGTTGCCGACGCGTTGGCTACTTTAGCGTCAATGCTACATCACCCGGACAAGGTTCGTGTCGATCCGTTACATATCCATGTCCGGAATCAACATGCTTATTGTAACGTGATAGAGGAAGAAGTGGATGGTGAGCCGTGGTTTCATGATGTCAAGGAATACCTCAGGTTAGGAGTATACCCGGAGCAAGCAACCGGAGATCAAAAGCGAGCTATTCGGCGGTTGGCGAACGGATTTTTCCTTAGTGGAGGGGTGCTGTACAAAAGAACCCCAGACTTGGGATTATTGAGATGTATAGATGCAAGTCAAGCCACAACAGTTATGATGGATATACACTCGGGAGTTTGCGGACCACACATGAGCGGATACGTATTGGCAAAGAAGATTCTTCGAGCAGGATATTATTGGCTCACTATGGAGCGGGATTGTATAAGTTTCGTGCGAAGATGCCATCGGTGTCAGATACACGGAGATTTGATTCATTCTCCGCCGACTGAATTGCATACAATGTCAGCACCATGGCCGTTTGTCGCATGGGGTATGGATGTTATTGGACCTATTGAGCCTGCGGCTTCCAATGGTCACAGGTTCATTCCGGTAACGATTGATTATTTTACCAAGTGGGTGGAGGCCAAAACATTCAAATCAGTGACCAAGAAGGCGGTGGTGGACTTCGTACACTCCCACATCATTTGTAGGTTTGGAATTCCAAAGATGATCATTACGGATAACGGTGCAAATCTTAACAGTGGATTGATGAAAGAGGTATGTCAACAGTTCAAGATTACACACCGAAATTCCACACCGTATCGCCCAAAAGCAAATGGTGCGGTCGAGGCAGCAAACAAGAACATAAAGAAGATATTGAGGAAGATGATAGAAGGGTCTAGGCAATGGCATGAAAAGTTACCATTTGCGCTGTTGGGTTATCGCACTACCGTCCGGACTTCGGTAGGTGCAACTCCTTACTTGTTGGTATACGGGACTGAAGCAGTAATACCCGCAGAAGTTGAGATCCCATCCCTCCGAATTGTCACCGAAGCTGAGATCGATGACGACGAGTGGGTCAAAACCCGATTAGAGCAATTGAGCTTGATCGATGAAAAGAGATTGAGAGCAGTATGTCACGGCCAATTGTATCAAAAGAGAATGGCGAGAGCATATAACAAGAAGGTACGTCCCAGGAGATTTGAAGTGGGACAACATGTGCTGAAGAGAGTTCTACCACATCAGGCCGAGGCGAAAGGCAAGTTCGCTCCAAATTGGCATGGACCATTTGTGGTGACCAGAGTATTATCCAACGGCGCTCTATGTCTGACGGATGTTGAGGGAAGATGCACCGATATGGCTATCAATTCTGATGCAATCAAGAGATATTATGTGTAATTCTTTAATGCATTTGTCAACGTTTGGTTTCGTTTGTGTGTACTTGGCATTTTTCGGAGAATGAAATGACAGAGGCAATTTTTCTACTACCCAAACACTTTAACCTTTGTTTCCCCATTTGAGCCTTAATTATTCTTTCGTATACCCTCTTTCGGAATCATCAAGGAAGATGTGTAACAGAATAGAAAAGAAACAAAGAAGTAATACAAGAAAAAGTGAACTACGATTCCTCAAGAAGGATACGTAGGCGCCACACGGCTCGGTCATAATAAAATAAAAATCAAAAATCCCCCAAGCAACAAAACTGGGGCAGAAGTCATTGTTTCGTTTGAAAGATAGTGTGGATTCCGAAAGTTGTAATAAGCTAACCGTTGAGGCTAAACCCCTTTCTTCGGCCTCACGCGCAGAAACCATATCAAGAACCAGAAAGACCTCTCGATCAGTATTTGAGAAGTGCCAAGTCATGTGAATGAAAGCCAAGAGTGACGTCCCGACCCTCGATTGAACCCAGGATGCAAGCCGAAAGGGGATAACGCTCTAGAGGGAATCTCAGGGGTGATACCCCGCCGCAGGGAAAGAAAGCATAAATGAGAGAGTCTTAACGGTGAAAACCCTCGCGGGCACCTTAAGGCGAAGGAAGTTGAGAAAAGTAAAATGAGAGAGTCTTACGGTGAAAACCTTTACGGGCACCTTAAGGCGACGGGAGATAGAGAGAAATGAGAGAATCTCATTAGTGAAAACCCTTTGAAGGGCACCGTGAGGTGACAGGACGAGATGGTTACAAGATGTCTGCATGAGACAAGGTTGGGATATCCGCTTACCTCTAGCAGGACGCGGTATCAGAAAGTGATTGACATGAATAGACTGGGTAGTTTAATCTCAAAGGCGCGGCATAACCTTGGATCAGGCACACATTCAGATAAGTTTTCCTATTTTTGAGTTCGGAAAAGTTTTTCTCTTCTTTTGTCATTTGCGGTCAGTATTCTTTTCTTTTCTTTCGTTTTCGAAAATTGATTTTTCAAAGCTTACTACCAAGTCTCCCAAAGCAGTATATTGAAAGTGAATAGGCGTGGGACGAGGCAATAAGACAAAGGTCGTTACGATAGTAAGATTGGGATGACAGGCTGAGTGGAAGGTTCGCAAGAATTATGGAGTATGATGGACACATGTGGCATGTCCGAAAGATGACTTCACGCAACGGATCACCGGCTAAAAAGAGTCGGATCAAACCAAAGAGTGGAATAAAAGGAAAGATGAGAGGTCGTTCGTGGAAAAAGCATCGTCCCAAGCAAGCGTCGACGTCGTCCGCAAAGTTCGAGAGAGGCCAAGCGGTTGAAAGAGAAAAGAAAATGGCCCCAACAAGAGTGGCACGACCACTCACCGCATTTTGAAACTAACAATTTTTCTTTGATTTAAAAGCAGGAAAAGAGGGTTCGTTGGCAGAAAAGCATACCGTCCAGAAGTTTATCAAACTGGGGCAGAAAATTTTCTCCTGTTGCGAAAATTTTCTTGAAAGCAAGGACCCGGGGGATAAGGGTAGAAAGCAACACAAGATGGGTTGATCTTTGAGCCTGGTATCATCCCCAGCAGTTATTGGAAAAAGAAAAAATGGCTTCGAGATTCCCCCAGCAGTATTACATCCTATAATTTGATCAAGGAAACAAAAGCGTGAGTCCCAAAAGAGGTAGGGGAAGAAGGAAGAGAATGAGGGGTGAAGGAAACAAAGAATACTTCCTCAGCAGCATCACCCCCAGCAGGCGAGCAAACAGTTCCAAAAATATCCCCAGCAGCCAGAAGAAAAGTAATACGACCGGGGGAAAGCAATTCCAAGACAGGATAATTCAGAAGAGAAGGCGGTCCGAGAGGTAATGCAGGAACAAGGATAGGGTACAAGAGGCAAAGGAGGGTAATCAAGATAGGATGAAATCAGAAGTAGTAGTTGAAGTCAGGGAGCCCGCCTGGAGAATGGAGTGGCAATTTAATTTTGAAGTAGTGGTTGAAGTCAGGAAGCCCGCCTGGAGAATGGAGTGGCGATTTAATTTTGAAGTAGTAGTTGAAGTCGGGGAGCCCGCCTGGAGAATGGAGTGGCGATTTAATTTTGAAGTTGTAGTTGAAGTCGGGAAGCCCGCCCGAAGAATGGAGTGGCGATTTAATTTTGAAGTAGTGGTTGAAGTCGGGGAGCCCGCCTGCCTGGAGAATGGAGTGGCGATTTAATTTTGAAGTAGTAGTTGAAGTCGGGGAGCCCGCCCGAAGAATGGAGTGGCGATTTAATTTTGAAGTAGTAGTTGAAGTCGGGGAGCCCGCCCGAAGAATGGAGTGGCGATTTAATTTTGAAGTAGTAGTTGAAGTCAGGGAGCCCGCCTGGAGAATGGAGTGGCGATTTAATTTTGAAGTAGTTGAAGTCAGGGAGCCCGCCTGGAGAATGGAGTGGCGATTTAATTTTGAAGTTGTAATTGAAGTCAGGGAGCCCGCCCGGAGAATGGAGTGGCGATTTAATTTTGAAGTAGTAGTTGAAGTCGGGGAGCCCGCCCGGAGAATGGAGTGGCGATTTAATTTTGAAGTAGTGGTTGAAGTCGGGGAGCCCGCCCGAAGAACGGAGTGGCGATTTAATTTTGAAGTAGTAGTTGAAGTCGGGGAGCCCGCCTCTGGAGAATGGAGTGGCAATTTAATTTTGAAGTTGTAGTTGAAGTCGGGGAGCCCGCCCGAAGAATGGAGTGGCGATTTAATTTTGAAGTAGTAGTTGAAGTCAGGAAGCCCGCCCGGAGAATGGAGTGGCGATTTAATTTTGAAGTAGTAGTTGAAGTCGGGGAGCCCGCCCGAAGAATGGAGTGGCGATTTTATTTTTGAAGTTGTAGTTGAAGTCAGGGAGCCCGCCCGAAGAATGGAGTGGCGATTTAATTTTGAAGTAGTAGTTGAAGTCGGGGAGCCCGCCCTGGAGAATGGAGTGGCGATTTAATTTTGAAGTAGTTGAAGTCGGGGAGCCCGCCCGGAGAATGGAGCGGCGATTTAATTTTGAAGTTGTAATTGAAGTCGGGGAGCCCGCACGGAGAATGGAGTGGCGATTTAATTTTGAAGTAGTAGTTGAAGTCGGGGAGCCCGCCCGGAGAATGGAGTGGCGATTTAATTTTGAAGTAGTAGTTGAAGTCGGGAAGCCCGCCCTGGAGAATGGAGTGGCGATTTAATTTTGAATTAGTAGTTGAAGTCAGGAAGCCCGCCCGGAGAATGGAGTGGCGATCTGTTTTAATTTGGTAGAGGAAAACGGTAGAATGTAACAGAAATCTTCGGCATGAATCCAAGTTCGTAAGAAGAGACGAAGCATCGGAAGGAACGCCAAGTCAGACAAGATGGCAAGGAGCGCGACAAGATCAAGTTACAAAGGATAGATAAGAACTTGTAGTACTGTAATTTAGTCTAGCTTCTTGTTTTTTGTTGCTTAGCGCGGTGTAACGAGGAAATCAGCTAAGCAGTGGTAACAGCAGTAACAGCGGCAACAGCAGTAACAGCGAGATCGCGACAGTCATGGTAGTCCCAGCTACCAGAACTTCCCGAACTACATTGACCTGATTCCCTTTTAGCCAGGGATATGTAGGAGACCTTTGAAGCAAGGTTCGGTCAAAACTTTCCAAAATGCTTCATACGGAGTACTCGAATGGGCAAAATCGCTTATATCCGCTCACTTATCTTTGCACGAAAACTCTGCGTGTTTACGCGCAAAGAGGGGCAGCTGTGAGCACGTGATTTTTGCCTTACTTGAGAAGTACTCCCAGAAAATTCAAAAATAAAAATAGTTTCGTCTTGGGTATGATTTTTGTGATTTTTGTGTTGTTTTATCTTTTTGTGTGCACGTTTATTTATTTAAATTAAAAATACAAAAAAATATATGCTAAGTTTTGCATTTTTAGTGTTTGATATCGAAGTCATGTGATTTACATTTAGGTGATATGTAATTGTGTACGTTAATTGTAGTAAAAAATAGCGGTGTTATAGGTTAGTATATATACATATGTGTGTATATATATATATATATATATGTACATATATATATATATATATATATATATACACATACACATATAATACATCATGAAGATCCGATCTGGGCCAAATCCAGTCTAAAAGCCAGGCCCAAACGGATTTCTTCTAATCCAGCCCAAAATACCCGTCCGGCTTCAGCCTGTGTAACACTTGATCCGGACCGTTGGATTTTATTATCCAACGGCCCAGATTAATCCTTTAATTCCAATATACACTCAGACTATATCTTAACCAAACGACGTCGTTTGGTTTAAGTGAGGGGATCCTGATCGTTGATCGTAAATGATCCAACGATCAGGATTCAATCTCATATCTCGTATATAAGGCTCATTCCATACCCCGCCCCCCAAGCCAGACCCCCCCTCTCCCTTCATCTCCCTCAGGAGCTCTCAGAGACCTAGCGTAACGCCGCCGTGCCCCGCCTGCCGGAAATCGCCTCACGGCGGTTCCGGTAGGCCAATCACCACCAAACCAATGCCAAAACCTTCCCCTCACCTCCCCCATCACGAACCCAGCCCCCACTAACCTCGAATCATGCCGGAGCTCCTCGAATCTTCATTTGAAGATTCGAGTCAAACTCGAACCAATGCCAAATCACCCCAAACTCACCCTAAACCCCCACATGGCCTCCCTCGTACCCCCGCCGGCTTTCGTTTACCTCGAATCTAACCAGAAATGCAAAAGCCCCAAATCCGAGCCCAAGAACCCTAGTTTTTGGAAAAACCCAATTCGAGCCGGGTTAGCCATAATTGAAGTCCAAGGGACTTTAGTCCAGGTGTTCTCAATCGAGAACATCTTGATTAAAGCCCGTTTGGCTTCAATAATTCCAAGTCTTAGTTCGAAGCTTGGGTCGGCAGTTTTCTTACGAGGTATTCGTTTCTTCTTTGGTCGATTTAGTTCGATTTTGTGAATATGTGTGTTTGTTTTATTCATTGTTTCAGTTCTTATCTATCATGCTTTTAATTTCTCATAACAGTCGATTTGTTCTCCTCCTTTGAGGCCTTTTATTCGGCCAATTCCCTCTGTTTTTAGTAGTTAAAATGAATCATAGGTTCAATGTGATTAAGGTCGTCAAGCAATTAATTCATATTTTTGATTAGTTCCTTGATCCCTGCCCGAAACATTAGGAATCAACTGTAGGTCGATCATTTGTTGTCAATTATGTGTGTTGTCATCGGCTAATCAATGTGGTCGATTAGCTTCGTAGGTCTTGTGCATTAGCATTTTTATGGCAGAAACTGATTACACACACAGAATCACTGTTGGATTGTGCTTGTTTGTGATTAAGTGATGATTGGTTATAGGTGATTGGTATCGATGCTGGATTCTGAGTTAATGAGGGTGTTTGGATATAGTGTGTAATTGATGTAGGTCTGAATGGTATAATTGAAAGAGTTAAGGCATCAAGACTGCTGGTGGAACCTGCTGTACAGCAGAGTGCACCACCAGCTGTCTCCTGTTATAAATTTATTAAAGCCCATGCTTAAGCACAACTTAGTGGCTGAAACAGAGGCATTAGGACTGACAGGCAGGGTCTGGCAGAGAGAGGTGTGGGCAGGACAATAGTTAATTGATAGTAGGCCTTTAGGAGGGGTTGGGGTTTCTTGCTATAAAGATGGCATCAAACTAAAACAGTAGGGCAGAGATTAGAGAGCACACTGGAGAGTAATAGCTGAAGAGAAAAATAGGCAGCAGAGACATTTTGATATACATACAAAGTCACAGATAGAGAGAAAAAGGATAGAGAAGTCAATGTTTCATTGATTTTTTGGCTACTGTTTCGTGTGCTTTGATTCAATAGCTGAGTGTTTTGGCCATTTGATTGCTTTTTGTTCTTGTGTTGGTGGTGCTGTGCCATCGTTGTAGCTGGTTCAATGGTTGAGGGCTGTGGTAGTTCCAGTGATTGTGGCTGCTGTTGGTCATTGTTGTTGTTGCTGTGTGTTGTTACTGCTTGGTCCAAGTTTGTTGTTGGTTCAGTATTGTTGAGGCTGGTCCAGTTTGTTACTGGTGTATTATTGTTTGTTGCTGCCTGGTTGTTCATTGCTGCTTGGTTCAAGTTTTAGTCACTAATTCAGTGATTGATAAAGTTCGATTACTCTTGGTTGTTGGGTTGTAGATGGTTCACTGGTTGTTGTTGCTATTGGTTTACTGTTGGTTGTTATTGGTCTTTGATTGTTGCTGCTCCTGTTACTGTTCTTGTTGCTGTCGCTGCATTGCCATTGCTCACTCTTCCTTGTTCTTCCGCATTCCAGGTACACACCTCTGTTATTGTAGTTCCTTGGTTCGAAAAGAATGAAGTTTGAAGCTTATGCATAAAGTCTATTGAAACATGTAGTCGTCTAAAGCTCTTATGTCCAATTACATTCTGTTATTCTCCAATTAAGCTTGTATTGTTAGTCTTGGTTATGGAAAAGTGTAGCTAGGCCAAAGATACACTGTCGTTAGATAAGCACGTAAACCTGAATTAGTCTGTTGTATCTCTATTCAATCTTCTCTGCTCGTGTGTGTAATCCCCAAATCTGTTAACGTTAGACCTTATGCTAAAAGCAAGATTAGCTAGGGAGTTGTTACTCAACGGAATGACGTAATTAGATTAAAAAGAGTCGGGGCGCATTTCATGTGACCCGACCCCAATTTTGGGCAAGAGTAAACAAAGCGTGTCAGGAACCACAGGCGCATTTCATGTGGTGTGGTTCGTAGCAAGTTTTAAATAATTTGGAATCAACTCTTAAGTAAAATACAACGGGATGTAGTTAGCTTTAGATTCGAATCAAAGGTGCTCCTCGCCCAATGGTTACATTAATCGCACAGATGTACATATAAAATACTTAGATTTTGAGACGCGTCGTTTCTTAACAAATGCCACGCCCTTCTCAACAGTGTAAATAAGTAGTCGATCCGGGCGTATATTTTAGCTCTATCTTCTTAAATACGGGTGTGCATTTCATGCGACCCAAATCCAAACCCCAAAACGTTGAATAAGAATATGTCGAGGATCCGGGTGCATTTCATGTGACGTGATTCGAAAGCATATTTTTAAGCAACTTTCTCTTTCGTAAATCATAACCAATAATAAAAGCGGTAAAGGGATATTAACTTGCACTAAGTACATAATTGTAAAAAGCAGATAGATAAGCCAAACACGACAGTTGAGCGACCGTGCTAGAACCGCGGAATTCGGGAATGCCTAATACCTTCTCCCGGGTTAATAGAATTCCTTATCCGGATTTCTGGTTCGCGGACCGTTAAATAGAGTCATTCTTTTCCTCGATTCGGGATTTAACCGGTGACTTGGGACACCATAAATCTCCCAAGTGGCGACTCTGAAATAATTAAAATAATCCCGTCTCGATTGTCCTTTAATTGGAAAAACTCTTTGCATCCTTGCGGGTGCGTAAAAAAGAGGTGTGACAATGATAACTCTTTAATGAGTAATCAATATTGGACTTATTCTTTGAATGTTAGAATTTATATAGTAAATAATTTTTTTAAAGTCATTTCCTCAAAATATAAAATTACTTTTTACATTTTATATTAAGTGGAATCCATATGAAATCTATGGACATCAAAATTTTAGCAAATATTTTTATTTACAAATAAAATCATTTTTAGAAACCAAACACTGCAAGACGAATATATCAGGAATGGGCAAAATCTTCCTAATGCTAGTCACAAAGGGAGGGAAATGAATACAACACTCTAAAATATGTAATTTTCTATAACTATCAGGCATTTTTTATTTTATTGTTTCGCTTGCAACCAAAATCTAGAATAGTAGTAGCAAACATCTAATATACCGAAAAAAATATAAGAACCAATACAACTTCTTTTTTGCATCAAAGAACCAATATAACTTAATATAATGAAAACATCCATTTATGTACAATAATACTATAATATCTGTTTATTTGAAGAAAAAAAAAAGAAGACAAAATTACTGTAATAGTTTACATCTGATCATAAAGTTCTCATCAACTTTGTCTAAACTTGCTCAACTTTCCCTACTCTTTTATCTTCCTCTGCTTCCTTCTTCTTTTCTGATATTCATCGTGATGCTCCTTGTCACTTGAATTGATGTGGTTATCGAATTTGACGACTTTGCAACTTTATATGCTCATTATGTGTACTGTATATCTCAATAACACATCTACCTTCATCGTCGCCTTCATTTTGTGGTACTCTCCTACAAGGACAAATCACGAATACACTTACACTAAGATGTTATTTTAATTTAAAATTAAGCTTATATGTGTCACCCTTGAACACCTAAAATTAGATAATGTGATTTTATATGACCCCGAAATAAAACAGAAAAAAACTCTTATAGTTGAAGTAAACATACTTTGATCGGCACATGAGTGATTTTGTTGGTCTTGATATGCTGTAGAAGTTAGGAACTTCTAAACTGGAATAAGTGTTCCTTGAAATTGATCGTGGAATTGTTTGAATATCACTTTTTATAATCCAATTGAAAAAAAAATACATGACAAAAATAGTCTCATAGTTAAAAAGCATATATTACTAAAACAAATAAAAATAAAAATAAATAATATTTATGCTTTTCCTTACAAATAATAAATCAAGACTTACAGGGTACTGGGGTAATAAAGAGGCTGAAGAACACAAACGAATTCTTCATATGCTATTTTTACATAAACAGAAAGCAGAAGAAAAAAAAGGAATGAAAAGAACATCGGTTTAGATAGCTATTAGTTAAAATGCATCAACTCAGTTACAAAGACAGAGACATGTGAACTTACCTCAAAATTTGAGGCTCAAATCAACTTCCGATCCATGACTTTGAGTAAAATTATTTTTGGGCAGCTTATAAAATGATCCACAAGGAATATAAAAAGTTGTAATAATAATTGAGGCACTTAAATATTAGGACTTCTTAGTTTTCTAACGGTAAGGAATATGAATTAGTGTGGTAATAAACGACACACTTATTCTTATAATTACAACAACATTTATTCTTATTATTAAATAAATAAAAAGTAGAGAATAAATCAATAAAAGGAGAAAAAAGATAAATAGAATCCTTGGCCAAAGAGAAGTGCCAAGTCATCTTTTCCATTCCCTCCTTTATATATATATATATAGACTAGGAAGTTCGCCCGCGCTTCGCGCGATTTTTGAAAAATATGTGAATTTGCAACATGACTATTATTTTTAGTGAATTTAGTCTAAACAAAAGATACATTTAGCTAAATATGTATAGGTTTGTTAGCTAGCTTTCAATTGTAGAATATCTTACTAGCTTACTTACTTTATTTATTTATTTATTTATGTAATGTCTATTTCTTTATTTGTTATATTTTTGTAATGTCTATTTCTTTATTTGTTATTGCACTTTAATTTTGTGTTTAATTAAAGTTCATAGATTATTAGTTACCTACTTATATGTTGTAAGTTGTATACTTCAAGATTATTAGATTCCAAGGTCCTTGCTCGTGAAACTGAAATTCAGAAATTATAACGGTGGAACAAATTTTAAGTTGAATTATTGATGTTTAGGACTTCTAAGATAGTTTCTTTAACTATTGAGTTAGTTATACACATGGATATTCACGATCACCTTTAGGAGCTTACACTTTTATTTTATAATTTAATATTATTTTTAAATAAAATATTATACTCATTGGGATAGGGCATCGCGCGTACCTTAAAGTTAGTATCTTAAAATGCATCTATTTTTAATATAACAAATTATTTACTATAATAGTGGGATATTCTATTGAATTAGTTATCTCACCTTCTATTTGAAATAACAAATACTATCATTTTAGTATAAAATATATTCCCGATTTAATTAATATTCCAAACCAAACATAGAATAATCCTAAATTTTATACCAAATGATCCTAAGGGAAAGAAACAACTTATCATAATCAAAAGTCAAACACCTCTTTCGGTAAGTTGTGGTTCCATACAAATAAAATCATAATAAAAGAAACCTAAAATTAAGAAGGAGAAGACCAAAGATATTTTGGGCATAGAGAAAAGGCGACAGATAAAATATCTAAAACATCCCTTTATTGACATGTCAACCAATCACTCTTATGTTTAACGCAGAATATAGAAACTTCAGCCCACCAACTTACACATTTTTTTAGGGGCATGCATTCGATTTATTGATTCGATTTTTGACTCTTATCGATAATTACTTATCGATTATCGATTTGTACATATGCTTATCGTTATCGTTTCAATAAGGTTTCGATTTTTTCGATTTCGATTTATTAATTTTTGGGGCTTATCGATTCGGTTATCGATTACACTAATAAGAAAATTTGCGGGATTCCACGGAAAGTATATCGCTATAAACACGCCTAACTAATATGGACAAAAAGAAGCTAAAAGAAGCCGAACACTATTTATAACATAAAAATTGTGTCAACAAACATATGCAACGAAACTAAGGTAAGAGATCAAATATATGCCACCAACACTCCAACGGTATTAAAAAAAATAAAAATACATCATTACTGCTAATTAATTTGAACTCCATTCCCTTCAGTTTTAAATATGATCATTCCTTAAAAGTGGCAGATGAAATAATTGGGGGTGTCGATTTTGACCCTTATCGATAATTACTTATCGATTATCGATTTGTACAACTGCTTATATCGATGAACCGATAACAAATAATCGATTCGATTTATCGATAAACCGATTCGAATGCACACCCCTAGATTTTTTAGTTGCATTTTTCAATTTGTGTGTCAAAATAGAGTTTTGTATTTTGTCTAGCCAAACTAGAGCACAATTATTACTGCATGGGGTACAACAAGTTTTAATGCGTAGTCTGCTATGAACAAAATTTCTCTGGTTATATCACCACTCAACATGCATTTGATGGCATAGTAACTTCGATGTTAACAAAAGAAGAAAATAAAAAAAGGTTCAAATTTTATTTGGAAAAGATTTATGTGTAATAATTATGTAATAAATTTAATACATACACACAAATTTAAGAATGCAGAAATACAAATTTATTTCTTAAAAATAATGAAACCGCAACTGAATTGATCCAATTATTTGCATAACTTTTCTTAACTATGAGAATTATAAAAAGAAATACCAAATAATTCTTTTCATCTCCATACTTCTTGTTATAATTATATAAAGTAATTTAATAATACCGAAGTAGTTGGAAATGTGGCAGTCAAAGAAATATCAAATAGTTATAAAAATTATCAGTTAAAATAAAATAAACATAAGATTAATTATTATTAACAGATAATAACATTTAATTGATAAAACTTATATGATACATTAATTTTATTTTGTAAATTCACAATATTTTCTTTTTCGTGTAATATATACTACTATATTTTTCTCATAATAGGATTTTGGTCCGGTCGGAGGAGCTCTCTCCCTTTCCATAGCATAAAAACCGTTTGCGGACACCGCTAAGCGATTCCTTTTACTTTCTCTCTCTACACGAACCAACGCAGGAAAAACAAAAAATAGTTGGATATTAAATTCTCTAAATTACCTTGAAATTGGTATTTCATACCATTTTCAACCTCTTTCTCTATTGGTTTATTATTTTCTCTGGGTTAGTCGCCTTTGTCATCTTCTCCCTACATGATCTCTGGCTTTAAGTTGGACTTTTATAAAATTTTTATTGTGTGAATGGTGCGTGCTATTTTTGTACTTGTTATGTATCGGCATTGGCGTGGCAGCTTTGGAATTAGGGTTTTGAAGGGTTGAGTAATGTTAGCTGCTTAGGTTTTTTCATCTTTTGGTGCAAAAGGGACGAATTTTATGTATCTCTGCGTTCACACACACACACATGAAATATAGAGCTGAATGTAGTTAGAGATAATCTTTTCTTTATCAGGTTCGCATTTTGTCTATGTCTTATGCAATTTAAATTGGCTATTGGGTGTTTTCTTTTGTTTTTATCCTAATTGTGTACTGTTGAATTGGTTAAGCTTCTTTAAGCATGTAGATGAAGCTTGTGTCTCCTTTTTTGGTTTACCTTTTTTTTTTACTAGGTTGGTTATAATGGCTTGTAGAAAGAGGGATTTGTGCTCTTTTAGTTAATTTGTTAGTAAAGAGGATTATTTTTTGGGTTGTGAACTGTTGAACTGCTAAATCTTCTGAAAGTGTGTTTAGGCAATGGTTTAGAAGTGGGTTGAAAGAGCTGCTTTGTCTTGTTTTATCTTTATTAGAGAAGAGAATTTTGGATCATGCTTTTTTGAATTGCGTAACGTGTAGATTGGTAATTTGAGTATTCATCTCTATGCGATTGACTATCTTTGATCGGGTGGGCGGTAGTGCTTTTTTGCGTGATTGGTTTCTGAAAAACTTGTTGTTGCCTATTTTGATTTCTTAACTGCTATTTGCACTCACAGATTACTGCAGTGAATTTTTGTGTGTGGGTATAAGGACAAATGATTGTTGAGATCTCTACTTTCTCTGAGTGTTACTAGGTAAAACTGTTGATATGCAATCAAAGTTCACCTGTTATGTATCCCAATTGCACCACTAACTCATCTTTCTCTTTGCAATCACCTGATCTCTGTAGGATCAAAGATGATGATGTTTCTCAAATAATGGTTGCTTGTGATATTTCAGGAGCTGATGTCGCCACTGCTACTTTTGGCTCAATTAGCATAGCCGGTGTCTTTACAAAAGAAGAATGATAAAAGTAAAAAAGACTATAAAAGTTGTTGATGCTTTAGAAAGTAAATATCCAACAAGTGTATCGCCTGTCGGAGTAGCAGTGGATGCTAAGCTAAGTTAAGCGAGAATCAGGCTACAACAAGAAGTGGCAGGAGAAGAACAGTTAAGAAAGCATCTCCAGATTTCAATTTCTTGCAAATTACAAGAAATTTAAGCTATTGCAGTAAGCACGCCCGTTCATCAATTTGGATTTTGGGGATTTCAGTGAAATATGGTGCAAGCTGTTGAACACAACAGCACAATCGAGATAGCTCAAATTGAGCACATAAAATCAAAAACAACAAAGAATGGTCAGGAAAAGGAGAAGCAGGGTAAGAATCACACTGGTCAAAACTCGCGGAAGTCAAAGGGAAAAATCTCCATTCCTACAGGCCCCATCACCTTGAAAGTTAAATTTGGTTCACGTTGCCTGATGGATATTGTTCCTCTTATTGATGATCACACTGACAAACAGTGCACTATGGGAAAAGAATTCAATGAATTGCCAAATGTTGCCAGGAATTTTGATGATCAGCTGAAGGGAGAGTTGCCCAGTCGGCAGTTCGGCAGGTGCAATGGGAATTTGGATAATGTGTATGTTTCTGTATCAGACATATGCCAATCAGGAAAGAAGTTCAGTCAAAATCCAGTGGACAAACTCTTGGACTTTCACAATGACTCATTTTCTGAGGAGGGGACATCAATTGATAACAGGTGCTCAGAAGCTGGAACTTCACCTGACTCAGAAGTTATCAACCTGGTTCCGGATGCTCAAATAAATGAGAGAGGCCGAGAAGAGTTGAATGATTTAATTATGCCTAAGCCATCTGTCGTTCCTGGTGATGTTCTGAGTTTGCGTGTGTATGGCAGGAGCAAGAAAGGAAGGAAAAAAGATAGTCTCCCAAAGTTAGCCAGTTCTGGTGTGAAAGATCTGCTTAGTCCAGATAGTATGAGCAGTTCTCAAATATTTGGGCAACTCATCCAGGGAGAAAAAGTACAAGGGGGATCTTGTTGTTCTGATACTTCTGCTTTGACACCAGGGCGGATTGGCCTAGGCAACATATCGAGCACTGAGATTGTTTCAGGTGAACTGCCACCTTGTTCAGGAGTGTCAGACTTAAGTATCTCCTGTGCTACTTCAAAGTCTGAAAGTGGCATAGATGGTAATATTTGCTCTAGCCTTGGTACCGTGTCACCAGAGACTGAGTTGTCTGAGAAAAAAGTATCCTCTCATGATGGACAAAATGTTCCCAAAGGTGAAAGATCAGATGTATCTGGCAAAGGCCGGTCACAAGTCCCGAACCCGAAGTCATCCAAAAGTAGAGGAAGTGCTTCTAAAAAGAAGGGAAACAAAGAAAAACAAGATAATAAGCTTGAAGTGAAACATGAGAGTGACCATGTAACGAGTTTATGTGAGGTGAAACACCACCAAGAAACAGGTATGGTTAAGATAATGGAAATATGATATTAATTTTATGAGTTCAATACTGTTGGGCTGACCTTCATGCAAAAGTAGTATTAAATGACCATATTAAATTAATGTCTTAGAAAACGAAGCACCATACGGGTTTGGAGAAGTTGGATCGAGATATAAAACCTTAAATGGAGGCATTTCAGACTTGGACATTACACGGGGTGTGGTGAGTCAGCCTCGTTTACAACCAAGAAATGCCTGGGTGCAGTGTGATGATTGCCTGAAGTGGAGGCGTATAGCTTCCGAACTTGCTGATCAAATTGATGAAACAAACTGCAAATGGTATGTGGTTGCTCGTCCTCCTCGTTATGAATGTGCTGATATTCCGCTTTTCCTATTAGTTTTCTGCTATGTCTCTTTGAAGTTTGGTGTTGTAAGAAGACTTTTTTCCTGTTACTTTGAGAACTAACTAAGCAATTTTTTATTGGTAAATTGCACTAGCTCACACTTGCATCCCTGAATATGGTGTTGCTTGGGCTAGTTTGCTAATAAAACATGATCTTTGACCCATCAGTTATCGAGAAAGAAAAGAAGAAGATGAGAAAGTGATATTTATAAGTTTTTCCCTTCTTGGAGTCCATAATTTAATCATCAGCTTCTGTTTATACCAGCATGCAGACCTTTGATGCTAATTGCTATGGGTGATTTTATATTGAATTATTGAGTGAAATTTAATTATATGCTTCATTTCCTACCCGATCCAATTGGAAATAAGCCCTTTTTCTGTAGGTATTTGTGTCTAATCACTGATCTATTTAGATAAACTTTGCAAAAGAAGAGTCACATAATGACTTGGGGATCCTAAGTTAGATCCCAACGTCAAAAATTGGTTTGAGCCCATTTCCTCTAGCCTTAGTTGGCTGGATTACCTTGGCAACTTGTGCTTTGGTTGGAATGCTGATTGGTTAAGGTGCGTGTAAGCTAGCCCGACACCATTAATGTGAAAAAAGCAAAAACGAAGAGGAATAAGAAGGGGTTGCATTCATTTACCAACTATATTTACTACCTTATCAAAAAAATAATCTACCAACTTTATTGACAAACATATTACTCCCTTTGTCTCAATTTATGTGCCATTCTTTCCTTTTATTTTGTCCCGAATCAATGTCATACTTCCTTATTTAGAAACATTTTTTAACTTAAACTTCCCATTTTACCCTTAATGAAATAATTTATACCCACACAAATTTATGCATACCACAAGTTTCAAAAGTCTATCTTTCTTAAACTCTGTGCCCAGTCAAACACCGCCACATAAATTGAGGCAGAGGGAGTAATACTTATCTTTCAAGATTTTTAGCTACTACCTGATATAGTATTATCATATTATAGCAGAAAAATCATATATTGTTTTTGCGTATAGATCGTCTCATGCAAACTGAAGTTCACCTATTGAAAGAATACATAATAGATAGCTGTCAGGTCTACAATTGTCCTTTTATGGAATATAATGGTCTTCTGCAACTAATCTGTTCTTACTGCAAGTTTCTAATAGTATTTGAATGTTGAAATATTTGAGGTTTGCTAATGGATCTGCAAACTATTGTGGTTGTGCAAATGTGATGTTTGTTTTTTCCCAAGAGTTTGTTGCTTATATGTATCCCCTGTAACATTAAAGGACTTGTAAGGATAACTTGGATAGAAACTTTGCTGATTGCTCGATTGCACAAGAAAAATCAAATTCAGAAATTAATGCTGAGCTGGAAATATCGGATGCCTCTGGTGAGGAAGATGCCCTCAGTAGACACTTGAATTCAAATCAATCAGGACAGAAGAAGGCACTTGGTATTTAATGATTGTAGTATTGCAATGGCGCTGGTGTTGACTATGAGTAAATTTTCATTGAAGATATTTGTGCTAATTTTCTTATCTTCCGTGCATGTGTGCATTGCAGTTGCCCATCAATCATCTTGGACTCTGATCAGGAGAAACTTATTCCTGCATCGTAGCCGCAAAAGTCAAACTATTGATGAGGTGAATGGTTGATCCACTCTGCATTATTACCTCATACACTCTGGGCCTGCATCTTGAATAAAAAACAACAGGAAAATAAAGGCCCATGTTGCAGTGGTCTTGGAGCAGACTAGTCTCTAAATATAAAAATTCTTCAGGAAAGAGTAAATGTAAAGCTGGTTTTACCCTAACATGCACCAAATAATTAACCTACCATTTTTTCTCTGAGGGAGGCTTGTCTTAAAAACAAAAGCTATTTCCAGTAGAGGTGCTTCATTGTCACTGTTGTTGTCCATTTCACATAGAAACATTTCCCTCTTCTCCACGTGGGACAAGATGGTTAGATGTTGAAATAAGAATAATAATTTGGGGAGTCATGTTTTTGAAAACATATAGTTATGTGTATTAGGAAGGGAGCCTTGACTTAACTAGTAAAGTTGCTGCCATATGACCAAGAGGTCACAGGTTCAAGCCGTAGAAACAACCTCAGAAATGCAGGGTAAGGCTGCGTATAATAAACCCTTTTGGTCCGGCCCTTCCCCTTATTGTTAACTTGCTTGATTTATAACTTTCTGCTTGCTTTGGAGTTCTCCGGCCTTCGGAGTTGGCTATTCCTTGAGATTAGATGTGGAATGTTGCTTCCGACATTACATAACTCTTATCAATCTTCTCCTTTAGCATTGTCGAAGTCTTGCTTGAAAAATATTTGGTCAAATGTAACTCTAAACTACCAAAATCATTTCTATTTTGTCTCTTATATGCTCCTTTACGCATTCTCCATCTGTCTTTCCTTGATGTTGTCTTAGCTATAAGCATACTTTTGGCTTGTAAAGCTGTTTTAGGTACTTAATTTGAAAGAATATTGTTTGTGCCTACTCTATGGTTCCCTAAAATAATGACCTGGTTAGTGGGGTGCCACAATGTCTACGAAATCTTTCAAGCTGACAAATTTAACCCTGGATTTAGACATTACTTGTATGAACTAGTTCACTTTAAGAATATTGCATGCTGACAAGGGAACTGGTGCTTCTGGGTGTCCCTTCAATGATGTCATCCAAAGGCAGTCTTCGATATTATCAGTATCCTTAAGTTGAATGCTAAAATGCATTAAAAATAATAGAGCAGTAATTTACTTCTAAACGAAAGCAACTTCGATTCACACTCAGGATGTAAGAGTTATATAGTAGGTGCCCAGAAGAAAAGGACCGCAATCCCTGAGTTAATTTCTCCTTAGCAACACTCTTTTCTGGGTTGAGCTTTCCAACAAAAAGGTGTTTTGTACTTTTTCAGTATTAACTGTGGTTTCCTTGCATTTTCAAACTTATTATCTAGTAGGAGGGAAGCAGGACTTCTGAGCATTGTGTTAGCAAGTTGGAGTTTGTAAAGATAGAAGTTTTAAGGGTTTGTAAAGATTCTTTAGTGATTTCTGCAGCACCAAATCATTTGTTTATACTATTGCAGCTGAAAAATAAGAATTTTTAGTTGTCAATACAGAGGCGAAATACTTGACTGACATTTTATAGGCCTTTCGTGACCATTTTTAATCTGAATCAAAAGTATATGATGCACGACATTGTCATAGTTTGTCCTGCTCCTGAGGTAACATATTTGTACACGTCATAAGGAATCTTTAGCTTCTAACATCAGTACCTATCTGTATTTCTTTGCATACAAACAAATTTATGAATATGTTCGGAGTTGTTTCCTTCTCTATCTTCTATATCTTCCCCTGTTATCCTTTTCTATTAGATCATGGTCTGCCATTGCAACCCTCCTTCACATGGCCGAATGGGCTGCGGAGATGGATGCCTGAATCGGATGCTCAACGTTGAGTGTGTTCGAGGGTCTTGTCCATGTGGAGAGCGCTGTTCGAATCAGCAGGTTCTTAAACTTGCGTGGCATTCAAGTTTATTGTATATTGCTTATATTATGCAGGTTGTGTAACCTCCATTTATGTCTGCTTACAGTTTCAGAAGCGTAAGTATGCTAAATTGAAGTGCTTCAAATGTGGAAAGAAGGGTTATGGCCTGCAGCTGCTTGAGGATGTCTTCGAAGGGCAGTTTCTTATAGAATATGTTGGGGAGGTGAGTCTGCTATTCACAATATTTGACCATCTGTGCGAGATGAAGATGGAAAAGGAGATATAAGACATTTGTTTTTACCCACACTAGTCTTAATGAGGTTATCCTATAATCACTTTTTTAATCTCTGTAATTTTGTCCTTAAGTCTTGGTTTTCCAATGGTTCTCTTCCTGTCATGTTTTATTATCCTACAGTGTAATTGTTTTGTCAATCTCTCCAACCTTTTCGCCTGTCCAGTTAGTCTCTTCTAGATACACAATATTATCTCTTTCACTTTAGAGTATCTACTAACGTTCACTTTCCTGTGAACGAACATATATATATATTCCAACTACCTATCTGAGTTCCAACTCTATCGGACTAGCTTCTTTACCCTCTTACCCTCATCCATCCATGATGCGGAAGCCTTTTATGTCTTATAGCAATTTGCAAATCCGAGTGTTAATGTGGTGGAATTGACTTCCCACTCTCACTGTCTCCGTGATGTGGAGATCATCAACTCATACTCCCGCACGCCCAGATGTTCTAATGGAACCCTATGCCATTTTGCAGCGCACCATGGTATTGCTGTAGTGTGCACTCCTAGGACAGGGCATCCTGACACATCCATTATTATGGCAATTCCTCGTAACTTGCCTTTTTTAAAGTTGGCAATCGACCAACCACACCTTTATATGGTGTTACCTCTTGGTGCTAGAGATGCAAAGCTAATAGGTTGTGAATTTCACATAGCAAATTATTCGTAATATAGTACTCCCGCCATTTCAATTTATGTGAATTTATTTGACTGGGCATGGAGTTTAAGAAAAGAGAGAAGACTTTTGAACTTGTGGATTAAAATGAAGCACATATATTTTGTGTGGCTATAAATCATTGCATAAAGATAAATTGTTTCCAAATAGGGAAAGAGGTCTTTCTTTTTGGCACGGATTAAAAAGGAAATAGGTTCACATAAATTGAAACAGAGGGAGTATTAAAAAGTAGGATTGGAAGAGGATACCAACCTGTTGGCTACCATCCATCTATGTTTTGGCAGGATAGCAATTTGATAATTCTTTTGACTTCTATATGTTGCCTGTTCATCTGTTTGTGTGAGGTAGCGCAGTTTCCCATTGCATATTTTATATATAACAGATGTAATTATAACTTTTCTAGGTCCTGGATCTGCAAGCGCACGAGGCAAGACAAAAGGAGTATGCCCTGAAGGGTCATAAGCATTTTTACTTTATGACACTTAATGGCAGTGAGGTATTACTGTTTGCCTTGGTTCTTTTTTTTTTTGTGTGTGTGGGGGGGTGGGTGGGAGTGGGGGTGGGGGTGGTCAGATGAAGAATAGTCTTAATTGGGTACATATCCTGTTATCCAGTCGTCTATACTTTGTGACATTTCTGTATGTACTAACTTAATCATGCTATCACTTTCCAGTGACTAGTGTAGATTTGTAAAGACTGATAATTGTGGCATTATAATTGTTCAATTTTCTCTCTCCTAAATCACCTTATTGTGTAATGTTCTTTTCACGCCTCATATTTCAGGTTATAGATGCGTGTGCTAAAGGGAATTTGGGCCGTTTCATTAACCATAGCTGTAATCCTAATTGCCGTACAGAAAAGGTGATTGCAGTTTCAACTGCGCTTTACACTTTGTTCAAAATTTTGCTTTCATGTTCTATTCAGTTTTCATGAAGTACGGCAATCTCTTCTAAAAAGGTTTTGTGCGAAAACCAGAAATTCCTTCCCCTCTATTGGCCCTTCTGCTGCCTCATTTTGTGTATAGTTGCCTTGATTGGACATGTGTTGTTTATATAGGAGACTAATATTGTTTGTAAAGCTGAATGGTGCTTTTCTTTTATTTTTCATTGGGAAAAAAGTGTTGCAATATGCAAAAAAGGAAAAAAAGTTTTGTGCTATTGCATTTGGATTACATGATTTCAACTATGTCTCTCTCGTGACATGTGCACTTTCAAGGCACATATTTTAAATTTTATGAGATGCATTTTAGTATGAATTGTCATTTATATGGTAGCAAATGTTCCCATGTATCATTTGGTTTGATTCAGTTTTAAATTACACCACCTGTAGAGTTCTTTGTCATTGGGGATACAATTCTCTTTGACTTCTTCTGTGGGTAATGCAATATTTGGCATTTTGCCCGAAGTTATTACAGCACGAGCCAGACCTTCTGTAACATCAAATCGCCACACTGTAAGCGGGTCCTAAGAGAAAATTGGATATTTTTCACCTGTGAAAAATTTATCCATCCTCTTTTCATTATTTTGACTTATAAGTTCTGCTTATTACTGTGCGACACCAAAACCATCATCATACACTTCTATAGTTCTGCTTTAATGCTCGAGCAAATTAGCAACATGATACTATTTTTTTCTAAAATATTCTGAAGTTTTCAGAGTTATTCATTGAAAGTAAAATTCTAGAGAAGTTTAAGTGCAGAACTGACAGGTTTAAATACCAAAATATTGGATATAATATTACCATATATTTATTCTGATAAGGTACTGTTGTAGTATCTGATGTACCTCTAATGAATTATGCTTCAGTGCAGCTTAATTGATATTAATCATTAGTGATCTAATTCAGGAGTATTGCTTTGTTTACTCAGTCTACACACAAGTATAGCAGGTCACTTCTTATTGGCTATGGAATGGCTAATTATTGCTAGGACTGTCATTGGCTGCTAACTGTAAAACAATGATAGGAATAGAGCTTTCTTATTAACATTTTCTATCTATTAGACTTGTATTGCAGAATAATAAGATTATTATTTTACCTTGTTGGTTGGTCTCTCAACTATCTGTGATTGACTACAGCCAATTTTGTGTTTGCAATTTCATCCTATTTTCTATCACTGGTGATAAGTAAATAAGTGTGTCTAAAGAGTGCACCTTAATGTGAGTTAGATCTTTCGCTAATTGCAGGAAGATCAGTCCAGCTCCGCCCCCCTCTACCATCCCCCTGCTCTTAATGTCTTCAGCAGAAATGCTTGATATGTTTTTAAAGCTTGTTCACACATTAACATAGGTTGAGTACTGTTGTGACTCACTTTCTTTTGCTTGCTGAGACAGTGGATGGTCAATGGAGAGGTTTGCATTGGACTCTTTGCTCTAAGGGATATCAAGAAGGTAAAGTGTCTCGTTTTGATTGTGATTTTGCTTCAAATGTTTTACAATTTACAGGATGGTTGTCACTTTTTCCTAGTTAGTGAAGTACAAAAATGGATTCTTCTCATGTCTTACTGGACATTCCAGTTATATGTAAGGGCAACAAATACATAAGGAGTAGTTCCGAGATCTTTAACATCCTAAGCTGGGGAATTTGCATTATGGTCCCCGTGGTTGTTGTTGGCGTGTTGTTACAACCACCATAACATTCCATTATCACATTTAGCAAGTGCTTTGGAGATTGTTTATATACTTCTTATTTTTGTAGGTTGTCAGTGAATAGATGCATACTGCTTGCAGAGAGAAGTTACTCTTCCAAAAAAGTACAATCAGCCAAAAAAGACATTGTTATGAATTAAGATTTGCCACTTAAAGGGCAATTCATGGTAGAATGTCATTTAGTTGTTCTGGCCTTTGGGCTTTGATTATAGAGATGTGTTTGGGTTGCATTCCCTATTACTTTGTTCTTGTAAAAAAAGAATTTCATGTGGAAATATTTAAGATTATGCTCACATATAATGAGTTTCAAACTTCTGAAACATTACTTATCTGCACGTGGACTGGCCCCTATTGCAGATTTGAACAGGGATTGTGAAAACTCTATGTAGGCAGTTTTGAAGAGGGTGTATTAGCTATTCTTAGTTGTGCTAAATGCATGGCTTTTGAGAGTTAGCACTCCCTTCTAAGCTGCAGATGAACTGTTAAAACTTTTTAACCCAAGACTCGCACTTCAGTTGTGTTGCACTATTTGTAGGATTTATATATTCCTATGAAATGAGTTCAAGTCTGTAGGTGCAATGAAGAGAGTTTTTTTACTATTGCCTGTTGCTAGGTTAGTACTTGTTGGTGTTTCAAAGTTCACTAAAAATGCTTTAATTTCTATCTTAACTGTAGCAAGTGGCATCCATGTGTCAAAGAAACTGTAGCAAGTGGCATCTACGTGTCAAAGAAACTGTAGCAAGTGGCATCTACTTATAAATTTTGTTGTAGCAAGTGGCATATGAGCAAGCAATGTTCATTTGAACCCGGATCTTAGCACAATGTGAATAGTGATGCTTGAGCTCTCCTTACATAATCTAGTTAAGTTAATTTTACAAATAGTTTCCCATAAGAAAATTGTAGTCTAGGTCTAATTTGTTGAATTTCTTTCATCAAGCTACTTAATGGATGAGCAGAAAGTTAAGTGCTTCCATTGGACACCGATAATTTTGTGATAGGTCATCTGCCTATGAAGATTTTAATAGTACTCCAGTTTTCACTTGTTATCAAGGAAAAGGTCTTATTTTTTGTCCTTCTGGAAAAATGAATAACAATGTAGTTTTAGACTTTTAGTAGTACACTTGTAGGCACTCTTGAAGGAAGTTTAAGTAGTTTTGACTCAGAAATATAGTTTAAGGTTTTTCCTTTTCTTCTCCCCTCCTCCCTCTATGGAAAAGGATTTACATTATATATACACGTTTCACTTTGTTTTTGTTAGATGGGCGTTTCGTTTTGTTTTATCATCTAATTTTTTAACCAACATCGTTGTATTGCAGCAAATTAAGTGCTTGGATATGGGCTATCACCTGCTACCCTTAAGTTTGTTAAATGCAATAAACCAAATGAAACCTCTTGGCCTCTTTCTATTGTTGGAATGTTTTCCATCCTTCTATTCTGCTCTCTTTTTTCTTTTTCGCTTTTTCTTTAGCAGAAGCCTGTTTCTTTCTCTGCTCTTCATGTTTCTGGTGAGAGACGGGTGGGAGTGGTGGGAAGAAGTAAATAGGCATGCTTATCCAACTGGTCCTGGAATCTATTTGCTTCACAAGTTGCTAGCTGTTTCCTGAGTAGGCATTTTGATTGTGTCCCTGTATGGATCACATCTTGAGTTGTCAAAAATTAGCAATCTATATTAATGTCTTTTAATTTGTTTCTGTTATGTTCCCAACTAAGACGTGCTTTGGTTTGCTTATTCAGGGGGAGGAGGTTACATTTGACTACAATTATGTGCGCGTTTTCGGGGCTGCAGCGAAAAAATGTGTCTGTGGCTCACCTCACTGTCGGGGCTATATAGGCGGCGACCTACTGAATGCAGAAGTGATAGTGCAGGATGATTCAGATGATGACTATCCTGAACCTGTTGTTTTCTGCGAGGATGGTGACATGGGTGATGAACTAAACAACATTATATCTGCAAGAAGTTCATTTAATGTCGAAGAAATTAGAACTAAAGAAACACCTAAAAACAAATATAAACTGGATGAACCTGTTACTGGAGACCCGGACTATTCCACCCAAACACACACAGGTGATATAATGGAACATGAAAATACCAAAATGGCTAACTCTGCTGCTGTTCTTAGCTTTAAAATCAATGAGGAAATCAACAAGTTCCATAATGAATCCCCTTCATCATCTCCGAAGAAGCTGGAATCATCTGAGAGAATAGAGGGACTAGAAATCCTGTTGCATTCTTCAGTACGACCTGCAGGAGATTCCTTGCCTTCGGAAGATATGATCATTGAAACTATATCTGAAGTAAAGAAAGAGTGCTTAGATGCTGAAAAAGTTTCTTCTACACTGGACATGGCATTTCCATCTCCAAATGCAATGCTTAGCAAGTCTTTGAGGAAGAAATCAGGCAATGGAGGAGCCAGTAATGAATCGTCAAAATCTTCTCGTCGATCGTCTTCAGTTAAAAAGGGAAAATCTAAGAATAGTGCTGTGAATTTAGCATCACTATCTGATATGGACAACAAATTGCAAATTCCACAACCTAAATTCAGGAAACCACCTTCTGATTCCTCAAATGCTCGTGCTGAAGCAGGTATATCATTTTTATCAAGTTTGTGGTATCTGTAGATTTGGAAGTATCATTGAATAAATACTTGCACCGGAATTTGCAGTCGAAGAGAAACTTAATGAGTTGCTGGATCATGATGGCGGAATAAGCAAACGCAGGGTAAGTAGTTCCAAGCTACAGGATGTACTCTATATTGCCTGCTTTTCTTCTTCTCAGTGATCGGAAGTAATGGCTGCTTGTTTATTCACCAGGTTCTGTTTCTAGTGCTTAGGTCACGAATTTTGGAAAAAACTAATCATTCTGGAAGTCTTTTTTTTCTTTTTTCCTTCTGGAGTGCACATTTCCCCCGCTTTCTGTCCATCCTTCCACTGCACTTTGGTGTGGCCTCTTTGTTGTGTATTAATGAAAAACCATAGACAAAATTGTGAAAGGAGGCCTGGAGGGTGCTCATAGAAGGGGTTGAAAGTAGGCTTATGATTTGGCACCTTTTTTTATGCTAACGATGGTTTGGCACTTGAGATAGGTTTAGTAATGGGTCCATTTTAGGTCTTTGTCCTCTTTACAGTGTCGCTTATGCTATGGTTAACGTACGTGATTTAATGAGATAGATCACTCTGCATTCGATGTCCTTTAAAGTTAAACCTTTTTTTTTCCCCACCAGGATGCATCTAGGTGCTACTTGAAGCTCCTCCTTTTAACTGCTGCTTCAGGAGATAGCTGCAATGGTGAAGCTATTCAGAGGTAATAAATGGATTTCCTATTGGAAACTCTTTCAGATGCTAGAAGTTGCTTAGTGGTGATACCTTTTGTTCATTAATCTATTTCTCTTCTTCCACCTCCTCCTCCTTTAATATATCTTTTTGTGCAGTAACCGGGATCTCTCTATGATTCTTGATGCACTTTTGAAGACCAAGTCGCGCACTGTTTTGGTGGATATTATTAATAAGAATGGTAGTGATGGCATGCTTCAATCCCCCCCTCCCACCCCCACCCCCCCACCCCCCCCAAAAAAAAAGAACCTCACAATAGATTACTGATTGTTTCTTTGCTTGTTAGGTTTGCAGATGTTACACAACATAATGAAACGATACCGTAGGGAATTCAATAAGATCCCAATTCTCAGAAAGTTGCTTAAGGTAACTTCTTTAGAATTCTGCAGCCTAGTAATTAAATTTACTGAATTGATGAACATGCTGTTTTAGCAGTACCAAATTTTGGGAGGCTGTGGAGAAAACCTTTTAACTGTTAGTTAATCTTGATGGAATTGGTGTGAGCAAAAGTTTAAGTCTCTTGAAGATGTATTCATTCACCATGCAGCCTCTTTAGATGTCAGTCTTATGTGCATATAAGTTCATATATGATGAAGCATCAGCCGCCATAACAATTTAGGATATGCAATTGAGTGCTGTATCTGTAGCTTCATTCTGTCACACTCTTCCAAAAAGGGGAGGACGGAATTATTTCTACCATTTTATTTGGGCTAAATTACTTTTGCTCAGAGTGTTCTTTGTAGAAATACTCAGTAGACTCTATGTGGCTTGAAGATGTATTCATTCACCATGCAGCCTCGTTGAATGTCGGTCTTATGTGCATATCAGTTCATATATGATGAAGCATTGAATAGCCAGCATAGCAATTGAGGATATGTAATTGAGCATTGTACCCGTAGCTTCATTAGATCACATTCTTCCAGAAGGGGAGGACAGAATTGATTCTAGCATTTTATATGGACGTGTCTGTTAAGATTTATCAAGCTTTTTTGCCACATAATATGTCAACTATTGTCCTTTTGACAGGTTTTAGAGTATCTGGCTGTGAGAGAGATTCTTTCGCATGAGCACATCAATGGAGGTCCCTCTAGACC
Organism: Nicotiana noctiflora; assembly: GCA_032618575.1. Lineage (NCBI taxonomy): Eukaryota > Viridiplantae > Streptophyta > Magnoliopsida > Solanales > Solanaceae > Nicotiana > Nicotiana noctiflora. Next base: position 80,281 of record JASVEL010013956.1, read on the forward strand.
CGGAGTTGAGAGGTCGGTATATACTGTTGGATTTCACTTACATGGACTTTTTCTCCTTTTGTCTTGATCTTTTGATTGGATATTTTGCTTGTAGACAGCTGTTTTTTCAACGTACTCTATATCTATTCTGCACTGTTAGGGATTAAAGTAGCTCCAGTTTAAACCTTACATGAATAACAGTATGAACAAAAAGCACAAATATTCAACTAGACACTGCATAAATTGTTCTCTTATATAGTTTTAGAAAAATGAAAAGAGATAAAAGCAGGATGACTACAGAACTCAGTAGATCGGAAATTCTAAATATTCAAGGAGTTACCACTTGGATTGTTTATTAATTTTAAATTGGCGATGAACTGCTAAAATTGCATTCTCACCCTTTGCTATGTTATGCTCCTATTTGCAATAAACCTTAAGATGTCCATTCCCTCTCACCTGATTTCCCCATAAAATTGGAAAAGAAAAGAAAAAACAAAGAAGTGTTTCATAGTTGCAGCGTTGTTAAAAGCCATTGCAGGATGAACCCTTGCAGCGCGAGGGCTTATCACTTCATAGGTGAAGCCATGTGCTTCAACAAAGTGCGATTCAAACAATGACGTGCAAAGTGATCCAAAAACGACTGCTACTTGAATCTCAACATTGAGCAATTGTAATAACATTGGCATTAGTATATGTTGGAATTTGGACGACGAAATGGTTATTTCAGTTATAGTTTGATTTTTATAGTGCTAAATTTAGATGTTTAATATTTTTAAATGCTCCGTGAGTTGTGCACTTCACTTCTAGCTTTTCACTTCAAGTCCCATGACCCTTGTCACTTTTCTGCATTGTTCGCTTTTAAAAACACTGTAATAGTTGACTTAGGTATTTAATCTGAAAATGTAGATAAATGATTTTGTATCTGGACTGCTTATATTGGTCACGTCTCGTGGAAACAACTCATTCTTCCTCTGACTGAATTCGTATTTCTATCTACTTTTTTTATTTTTTTGGGGGGGGGGGGGTGGATTTACTTTGATCCTCCCACGTGCATGTTAATTTTGTCCGTGAAAATGAGAGGAAAGCAGCGGGAAGACTCTTGTTGAATAGGTAATTGGTGTCATCAGCTATGTATAATAATGTAAACAATTATTCTCCGACAGCTTTTGCCCAAAAAAACTCCTACCGTACATAAAGTTATAGAATTACCTATGTGGATATTCTACCAAATATTTTCTGCTCACGATCGATAAATATAGATATGTTGTAAATCTACTGGAAATTTTAAAATATAAATCCATTAGACCTCTTGAGTTCCAGCATGCCCCTAAAACTCAAGGTGGTGAAGCATGTGGCACTGATAATTGGAGGATGATGTGGTAGTGGACTAGAGAGTGGCATGGCGGTGTTGGGTGGACATTAATGTCCATTGAACGATAATCTGGCAACGGCTGAAATAATTGTGGACTGTGGATTTGACAGGTTAACAGTCTTAGATTGTTATTCTAGACAAGTTAGCTGTGGGCTGGTAGCTCAGCTTTTTATAGTGACATGTCACTGGATTGTGACACTGACGTGTTTTTACCAGAAAATTGGAGAATGTTGGTTTGACTGACCCGAAGAGGATTAGTCTGAAGAAATTGGAATAGTTGTCGGGCATCGGAATTGTGGATGACATTCACTAAAAAAAGGCGTAGTTTGAACAAGAATGCTAACACTAGGAAACGAGAAAACCAGGCCAGCAAGTGACATTAAGTGCTCTGCGATAGGCAAAGTTATCAAGTCTCTGATAGAAGCTCTTATACCATGTGAGACGAGAAAAGAAGGGAAAAACTCTTTGCTGAGTTACTTGTTTGGCAATTAACAGGGCTCCCTATATAGTCATACATACGTACAATAAATTATACTATGATTTTCTCAAGTTACAATTAAAGTAATCTCCTATGTTAAGTACAAAATATTCTAGAGTACCTACAGAATCTGGTAGTAGTATTCTTGGTGGTATATTGCAATATCTTCAGCTATAGTTTCAATGAAGTATAACTTATTATTTCTCTTGATGTACAATAGTGCTTTGACCTTGGATAACATATTATGAATCTTCTTAATTCAAGTCGTTCATGCAATGCATTTTTCAGAGTAGCAGAGCATAAAATCTCTTCAAATGCTGACTGCTAAGATAATATTGCTTCTTTCTTCTTGGACACTTCTTAGTTAACCTCCTTTTGCATTTGATGTATATTCTATTCCATTTTTGTGCTTACGTTATGAAGTGAAAACTTGAGATTTTGAAGATGCTTTTGTTACTTTTGCAGCTTTAGGGACTCAATTTTGCGATTGACAGATCACTCAGACAAACAGGTAATCTATTCTTGCCTTATGCACCGTATCAGTTCATCAAGTAGTTAAATGGTAATATCAATTATTCTTGCACTCCCCCCCCCCCCCCACAATATTATTCTTGCTTTTCCGTGTGAGTTGAAATGCTTCCCATTTTGTGCTCGCGCGATGATTGGAGAGACCTATGGTGTATGATGTATGTAAAGAAAAAAAACTGATTTCTTGCCTAATTAACATTATAATCTATACAAAAGTTAATATCGAAATGAGGTGAATATAATAAGAACCAAGAGTGTGGTCTAGTGGTCAATGAAGTGGGTTAAGAACCATGAAGTCTCATGTTCAAATCCCAGCGGAGGCAAAAACTTGGCGATTTTTCTCATCTATCCAAGCCTAGGTAGACAAAATTTTCCCGTAAATTTGCTGGTGGGAGGTAGCAGATAAGCCCTGGAATTAGTTGTGGTGCGCGCAAGCTGGCCCAGACACCATGATTATCCCAAGAAAAAGGTGAATACAAAGGGGAGGGCACATATGACCAATGTTACCACTTGTTATCCGTCTGCAAAAATCTTTAGAAACTGTAGACCAAAACCTAGATAGTACTCAGGGGGAAGCATGCATAAGCCTATATTCTTTGTTCATCACCTTGTTTCAAGGGAGGTGACAGATATGAGATGCTTTACACCCTAGACAAGATTGTACCCATATTGTGTGGTGAGCTTGCTTTGTTTTTAAGTTGTCATAAATAACTGAGGCTACCGACAGACCTATTCTCTAGTACAAGTTATGATTTAGAAAATATCTTGTTTATGTTAAAAAAAAAAAGGTGCATTTGGTGATGAGTAATTTGTTTCCTGAAGAAAGTGTGATAATACTTTGCAATTACTTTAATGAGAATTAGGGGGAGGGGAAGAGGCAACTCTGGCTTTTCCAGATTGAGCATTCTCCCAGAGCTGCCCCAAAAATTAATGGAGTGGTTGACAGAGAAAGAGAACTAGTTTAGAGAAAAGGATAGCCCCGGATCTTTCATGTCAATATTGATGAACAATATTTCCATTGTTGATCTTAGTTAGAGAAATTTTTTTTTATTAGACTTGATTAAGGAGATCAAGCTAACTTGGAATGGAGTCTTGGCTTTTCCAAAAATAGAAGGAAATTTCTAGAAAACGTGGAGACTATTTGCTTTCTTGTTGAGCTCCTTGCTTTAGATTGGGCTACAGGGTCTTATTGGCTCTTCTCTGGCAGGCTAGATCTATATTTTTATGTGAAGCGCGCTAGGTGCTCCTATAGAGATTGCATATCACAATTGATTCTACTCTTTCCTTGGATCTTCTGTTGTTCTGCTAGTCTGATTACTACCATGAAAATGATTTTTTTACGTGCTTGCAATGTTTCTGTGTTATTTTTTGGGGGTTAATTCTAGTCTTTGAATCATCGGTAGCCTGAGATGGTGGTCTTGGTTTCATGTATACCATTGTGCCATAATTTTTTGACAATAGTCTAATTGATTTACTGTGTTTACGGTGTCTCAGGTTCATCAAATTGCAAGGAACTTCAGGGATAGGTGGATACCTAGACCTCCCAGAAAAAGTAGCTGCATTGACAGAGATGACAGCCAGATTGAGCATCCTTCTCCACGGCACAATAGGTGTACACCATTACAAGACCATTGTGGTGATCGGAGTGTGAAACCTTCAGAAACAGAAGAATGTACCTGCCATATAATGGTAGAATCTACTACAGCAGGTGCTGGTATCCTTGATGGCTCATCTACTTCATGTGTTGTTGGGGCAGCCAATGGGGCAAGGAAACGTAAGCGTAAGAGTCGATGGGATCAGGAGGCAGAATCAAGTTTAGATCAGAGAACTGAAACCAATATGGCTGATGATCGAACACAGGACATAAATGATGCCCCCCCTGGATTTTCAGTCCCCATGAAGGCCTCTAGAGTCTCATGCGGTGTTTCCTCAGGTGCAGCTTGTAGTCTTCAAGAACATAGTTGCAAGAAGCATTCACATACAATGGTCACAGGGTATTTGCAGCAGAGGTTTATTTCACGATTGCCAGTCTCTTATGGAATTCCATTTTCCAAAGTGCAGCAGTTTGGGTCATTTCAAAAAGAAAGACCTGATGTTTGGGATGTTGCCCCAGGAGTACCTTTCCATCCTTTTCCTCCTTTCCCGGCATATCCCCGTGATAGAAGAGATTCAACGTCTTCTGCTGCTAGTGCTGGAATTTTTAGCGAGCCACCTCAAAATGCTGGACAAGACCGCCATTCTTGTTCTCCGGGCCACTCTGCTCATAATCCTCCATATCTATCTGGGGAAAACCTCCCGCAAGACGTTGCAAATACCCAATTTGGTTTTGAACGAACTGGGGGCTATCATAATTTGGGAAGGAAATATTTTCGGCAGCAAAAGTGTATTAACTCAAAAAGGCCTCCCTGGGGAAGAAGTGGCTGGGGGTGCACAGGAAACAACTTAAAAGATAGTATGTGCAGTGTAGGTGTAGCAAGCAAAGAGAATGAATGGAGTTCCCATAACCCTAAAATGGAGAATTTGGGGCATACTTCTCAACAGAATCATTCACAACAGACATAGCATTAACTTCATAGGCAAAAGACCTCAGGAGCCTCCAAGTTTTTCTCCAGTGCTCCTTTGTACTTGTGTTCTTTGCCACCAACAGAATTGTAAAGCACTTATTCCCTTTTATTTGTTAAGGTTAAGGCTGCATTGGCAATATCTTTATTCATGCCTTACAGAGGTACCCTTCCTAATTCTTTTTATTATTACTTTATAGGAAGTACTGTCAGAGAAAATTGATTTATTTATGTTGCTACAGTGTAGTTGTTGCTGTAGTTTTGTTGAAATGTATGTTCTTTACACTGAAAACTAATCCTGCTACAGGCATTATAATCTCAGTTGCAGTGCTTTCTTTTTCTTCTTTTACTCATTATAATGCTACAAATGTTGGTTACACTAGTAAAAGGGGGAAAGATCTCCTTTTAGATTGTTCCTTCAACCTGTATACCACTTGCAGCTGGGCTAACTTGATTAGATATTGTTCTTTTATGCATCCTTGATGAAGAGCACCAGGTAGATAAAACATTGGATGAAGTGCACTAGTCAGCATGTCAAGATGTTTCTATATTTGCTATAACTTGATACGACCAGAATATTTTAGTCCATAGTGGCTACATACGTAGCTCCATAAACATGCACAAAATTGCTCTTGGCTCCACCAATTTTCAGGCATTCTTCACGATGTTTGAAGAAGTCATACTGTCTACATATTATAGCAACGAAGAATGTTATAATCTTAACAATGAGCAAACTTTTGACTTTTCATATCTATTAACAATTGCAAAGAACTTTCCTTTCTCCGCTACAACAGAGTGCAAATAGAAACAACACAAAATATTAGATCATCTTAATAATTATTGCCGTTACACTATACCCCCCCAACCCCCCCGCCTCCCCCCCCTCAAAAAAAAAGAAAAAGAAAAAGGAGATAGTAAACTGGACAACAAGAAAAGAGTTTAGCTGCACTATTCAAATGATTTTCCCCTCTGACCTGCACATTGAGCTCTCAATATTTTCGCAGCATACTTCTGATACGGATGAAACACCATGTTTTCAGTAATGTTTTCCGTTTTCTCCATCCATCAAAGTACCTGCCAATCACCTTCTTATAACTAGGTCTCTGCTTAACCAACATCCAATAATCTGCAGTGTTTGGACGACAGTTTATGTACTCGTCTTCCAAATTCAAGAGCTCTAATCTAGCCAGAACAGGAATGAGCACTACATCAGCTAGACTGAACACTTCCCCGGCTAGATATGATGTTTCACCAAGTTTAACTTCTACCTCATCAAGAAGCCTTACTAGATGATCCTCGCTTCGTCTCAAAACGTCAGCATTCTTCAACTTGTCGTCCGTATCATATGCCTCTCTTAACTTACAGTGGTAAACACTTGCTAAGTCAGGAGACTCAGCCATTCGGGCAATTATTACACGTCTCAGGAATTTTGAAACGTATAACCGATACTTCTCAGGGACATGGAAAAGGGTAAAGTACATTGAGTCCCATTCTTGTATTTTATGCATCCATTCAACAACTTCTCTGCTGCTGAGGTTCAGATTGTTTCCACCAGAAGACACTTTTTCTGCAATTCTTTCGATATACCTGTGCATGATGAAACAGTTCAATACTCTTCCACTACAAATCTCAGAAAAAGAATTGGAAAAGACAGACTAAATATGTTTAATGACAATAGGAAGCATGAGTTCTTTTTAACTGATCACGCTTACACTTTTGCATTGCTGGGAGTAAAGTGTAGCAAATTGAAGAGGACTTACTGAATGATTTCAACTGTATCATATATGATGTGAGAACCATTCTGGAACACAGGAATTTTTGCACTTGGATTCATACTGAAGAAAAAAGCGTCCATGTTCTTGCCCGTTAAAGGGTTCACATGATGCGACGTGTAATCAATGCCTTTCTCTTCCAAAGTAAGTCTCACTTTCTGGCTGTCCAAGGACAAAGGATGATGATATAGCTGCATGGTCTCGTAAACATAGAACGCCAAGAATGTTACACCTGCACCTGATTACAACAAAATCATCCATTAAACAACCTCAATGTCTTAACTTTCTCTAAAACTGAAAGACAACGAAAATAATCTCCAAGCAGAAGTTAGTAATTCTGTCTAAGCCAAGTTAATACATGTGAGTTCAATAGGCAGATGCAACCACAGGTACATAGATAACATATCAAGCGACAGAGAAAACTGACTTTGACAATTCCTATGAAGTCTGTTAGCAGCAAAATGGGAAGAAAACTGAGATCATAAAGTATGTCTGCAAACCACATAACTCCTGTTGACTAATTCTGAAATTTCCTACGAATACGCTTACTTGCAGAGACGGATCCAGGATTTGAGGCTTATAGGTTCCTACCATAATTTTAGATTAATATGCAATAATAACTGGGTTCACAGTTAGATATTTACAAATATTTAGTGAATTTCATAATACAAATATAGGGTCTACGCAAAAGTTATTGGGTTCCCGGGAACCCGTATTGTATGCTCTAGGTCCGCCCCTGCTTACTTGTTTATTTGATCTGATAACTAATGACAAGGCATTCTGCAATTAACTCACAGCAAAACAGGATATCTGAACTTCATAATTTATTGTCATATTCTCAGTCTATAACTTTAAGATAACTCTCTAATTTCTATCTATAAGCAAAACTGATGCCACAAAGATGGATACACTAAGCTATTATAATTAAAAATCACTATTTCAATTTATTTTTTTTAAAAAAAAATTTCTAGTACATAGGGAAAGAGGAAGGGAAGAAGGAAAGGGACAGTGAGAATGAACCCACAACTATTGTGTAATAAAAAAGTTCAAATCAGTATCACTAAACAATAAGCTTGAATAAAAATCAGAATTCAATTATCAGAACCCACAATTTCCAGAAACTAATAGAGGAATCAAAACATAAACCCAGAAATTAGTACACTTAATCAATTAAATCGCCATAAAAGAAGAATTCTAAAGATTTAAAATTTAAAGTAGCAAGAAGAAACAGTAACAGGACATACCAAAGGAACCTTATGGAATCCAGTAGAAAATTCAAGACTCAAAATTTGGTAAAAAAAACTCAGTCGACTCTAGAGAATTGGGGTCACAAAGAAAAAGAGGACAAACTCTATGAAGAAAGCTTAAAAGGGGTTTATGCCTTTCTGTGGAGAGAGAGTGTGTGGAAAAAGGTTCTGTGAAAGAATTTGACAACTAAGAAAAGCAGTTTTTGGAGTTGCTTTTTTTATTTATTATGTTTTTGTTTATTTAATTAGTACCGGTTACATTCCCGACAAGAGGGGTTGCTCTGATGGTAAGCAACCCCCACTTCCAACCGAGAGGTTGTGAGTTCGAGTCTCCCCAAGAGCAAGGTGGGTAGTTCTTGGAGGGAAGGATGCCGGGGGTCTATTTGGAAACAGCCTCTCTACCCCAGAGTAGGGGTAAGGTCTGCGTACACACTACCCTCCCCAGACCCCACTAAGTGGGATTATACTGGGTTGTTGTTGTTGTTGTTTACCGGTTACATTCCCGTTTATCTGAAACTATTTTTTTTAATTATTAAAAAATTTTTTATCATTTCTAAATTTAAAAATAATTTAGTTTAAACTTTTAATTATACCCTTAATAAAAGCTTTTATAACCTTATGAAAATTTTGAACCCCTTTTTAATTTATTTAGGATCATAAATTTTAAATTTTTTTTTTTGTAAACTTCGTGTCTAATTAAACGAGTTTATATAAATTAGTAATTTTTTCAATTACGATTATCAGTTTAAGTGAAAAGGTGTGAAGAGGAGATAGAAAGAGTACAATAGATACTATCAAAAGTTCTAGCTTTAAATATACAATCCTTTACCCAAATTTTTTTTAAAAAAATATTTCATTCGTCTCAACTAAGATAAGGTAATTTGTCTCGGCACGATATTTAAAAAAAATAAAAAGAATTTTAAAATTTATAAAGTTAAAAGTTTAAGGGGTAAAAGTTTTGTGGGACAATGATATTTGGTAGTTATAAAAACTTTTCATTAATAATAAAATAAAGAATTTAAAGTTAAATTATTTCTAATTATAAATTTTTTATTTTTTTAGAACGAAATAATGAGAAAAGTGTGTAATTTAAAATTAAAATAGTAGAATATATGTAGGTATAACTACCGTCAACTTCAAGTCTTGTGCCAACCTCCGCCGCCCCTAACACTTTTTAATTATTTGTATTGTATAAAATAGAGACTTTTATGATATGTGAGGAAACTACTACTTGTCAGATTTGGCAAACTCTTCCTTTACAAGTTTTAATGAAACTTAACCCAAAGAGTTCACATGTGAATCAGATCTAAGTATAACTAATTTCTATAGAGTCAAACAAGAAAATTTGTCATATTTTATACACAAACTTCTCGAATAACTTGTCACAAAGATTTTAATATTGAAAATTCATGCCTTGGGCATATGACTTCATTTTTAGTGGTCATAACTGTTTGTGTAACTACAACAACAATTACCCAGTATATTCTTATAAAATGGGGTTTGAAAAGGATAATTTGTGTAACTCTTAATGACAATTGCTTTACTAAATACTAGTAGATTTTAAAACTTTAGAGTAAATTTCACTTTAATTAGGAAAT
>JASVEL010013957.1:0-142521 GCA_032618575.1 Nicotiana noctiflora
CACAATATTTTCTTTTTCGTGTAATATATTACTATATTTTTCTCATAATAAGATTTTGGTCCGGTCGGAGGAGCTCTTTCTCCCTTTCCATACCATAAAAACCGTTTGCGGACACCGCTAAGCGATTCCTTTTACTTTCTCTCTCTACACGAACCAACGCAGGAAAAACAAAAAATAGTTGGATATTAAATTCTCTAAATTACCTTGAAATTGGTATTTCATACCATTTTCAACCTCTTTCTCTATTGGTTTATTATTTTCTCTGGGTTAGTCGCCTTTGTCATCTTCTCCCTACATGATCTCTGGCTTTAAGTTGGACTTTTATAAATTTTTTATTGTGTGGATGGTGCGTGCTATTTTTGTACTTGTTATGTATCGGCATTGGCGTGGCAGCTTTGGAATTAGGGTTTTGAAGGGTTGAGTAATGTTAGCTGCTTAGGTTTTTTCATCTTTTGGTGCAAAAGGGACGAATTTTATGTATCTCTGCGTTCACACACACACACATGAAATATAGAGCTGAATGTAGTTAGAGATAATCTTTTCTTTATTAGGTTCGCATTTTGTCTATGTCTTATGCAATTTAAATTGGCTATTTGGTGTTTTCTTTTGTTTTTATCCTAATTGTGTACTGTTGAATTGGTTAAGCTTCTTTAAGCATGTAGATGAAGCTTGTGTCTCCTTTTTTGGTTTACCCTTTTTTTTTTACTAGGTTGGTTATAATGGCTTGTAGAAAGAGGGATTTGTGCTCTTTTAGTTAATTTGTTAGTAAAGAGGATTATTTTTTGGGTTGTGAACTGTTGAACTGCTAAATCTTCTGGAAGTGTGTTTAGGCAATGGTTTAGAAGTGGGTTGAAAGAGCTGCTTTGTCTTGTTTTATCTTTATTAGAGAAGAGAATTTTGGATCATGCTTTTTTGAATTGCGTAACGTGTAGATTGGTAATTTGAGTATTCATCTCTATGCGATTGACTATCTTTGATCGGGTGGGCGGTAGTGCTTTTTTGCGTGATTGGTTTCTGAAAAACTTGTTGTTGCCTATTTTGATTTCTTAACTGCTATTTGCACTCACAGATTACTGCAGTGAATTTTTGTGTGTGGGTATAAGGACAAATGATTGTTGAGATCTCTACTTTCTCTGAGTGTTACTAGGTAAAACTGTTGATATGCAATCAAAGTTCACCTGTTATGTATCCCAATTGCACCACTAACTCATCTTTCTCTTTGCAATCACCTGATCCCTGTAGGATCAAAGATGATGATGTTTCTCAAATAATGGTTGCTTGTGATATTTCAGGAGCTGATGTCGCCACTGCTACTTTTGGCTCAATTAGCATAGCCGGTGTCTTTACAAAAGAAGAATGATAAAAGTAAAAAAGACTATAAAAGTTGTTGATGCTTTAGAAAGTAAATATCCAACAAGTGTATCGCCTGTCGGAGTAGGAGTGGATGCTAAGCTAAGTTAAGCGAGAATCAGGCTACAACAAGAAGTGGCAGGAGAAGAACAGTTAAGAAAGCATCTCCAGATTTCAATTTCTTGCAAATTACAAGAAATTTAAGCTATTGCAGTAAGCACGCCCATTCATCAATTTGGATTTTGGGGATTTCAGTGAAATATGGTGCAAGCTGTTGAACACAACAGCACAATCGAGATAGCTCAAATTGAGCACATAAAATCAAAAACAACAAAGAATGGTCAGGAAAAGGAGAAGCAGGGTAAGAATCACACTGGTCAAAACTCGCGGAAGTCAAAGGGAAAAATCTCCATTCCTACAGGCCCCATCACCTTGAAAGTTAAATTTGGTTCACGTTGCCTGATGGATATTGTTCCTCTTATTGATGATCACACTGACAAACAGTGCACTATGGGAAAAGAATTCAATGAATTGCCAAATGTTGCCAGGAATTTTGATGATCAGCTGAAGGGAGAGTTGCCCAGTCGGCAGTTCGGCAGGTGCAATGGGAATTTGGATAATGTGTATGTTTCTGTATCAGACATATGCCAATCAGGAAAGAAGATCAGTCAAAATCCAGTGGACAAACTCTTGGACTTTCACAATGACTCATTTTCTGAGGAGGGGACATCAATTGATAACAGGTGCTCAGAAGCTGGAACTTCACCTGACTCAGAAGTTATCAACCTGGTTCCGGATGCTCAAATAAATGAGAGAGGCCGAGAAGAGTTGAATGATTTAATTATGCCTAAGCCATCTGTCGCTCCTGGTGATGTTCTGAGTTTGCGTGTGTATGGCAGGAGCAAGAAAGGAAGGAAAAAAGATAGTCTCCCAAAGTTAGCCAGTTCTGGTGTGAAAGATCTGCTTAGTCCAGATAGTATGAGCAGTTCTCAAATATTTGGGCAACTCATCCGGGGAGAAAAAGTACAAGGGGGATCTTGTTGTTCTGATACTTCTGCTTTGACACCAGGGCGGATTGGCCTAGGCAACATATCGAGCACTGAGATTGTTTCAGGTGAACTGCCACCTTGTTCAGGAAGTGTCAGACTTAAGTATCTCCTGTGCTACTTCAAAGTCTGAAAGTGGCATAGATGGTAATATTTGGTCTAGCCTTGGTACCGTGTCACCAAAGACTGAGTTGTCTGAGAAAAAAGTATCCTCTCATGATGGACAAAATGTTCCCAAAGGTGAAAGATCAGATGTATCTGGCAAAGGCCGGTCACAAGTCCCGAACCCGAAGTCATCCAAAAGTAGAGGAAGTGCTTCTAAAAAGAAGGGAAACAAAGAAAAACAAGATAATAAGCTTGAATTGAAACATGAGAGTGACCATGTAACGAGTTTATGTGAGGTGAAACACCACCAAGAAACAGGTATGGTTAAGATAATGGAAATATAATATTAATTTTATGAGTTCAATACTGTTGGGCTGACCTTCATGCAAAAGTAGTATTAAATGACCATATTAAATTAATGTCTTAGAAAACGAAGCACCATACGGGTTTGGAGAAGTTGGATCGAGATATAAAACCTTAAATGGAGGCATTTCAGACATTACACGGGGTGTGGTGAGTCAGCCTCGTTTACAACCAAGAAATGCCTGGGTGCAGTGTGATGATTGCCTGAAGTGGAGGCGTATAGCTTCCGAACTTGCTGATCAAATTGATGAAACAAACTGCAAATGGTATGTGGTTGCTCGTCCTCCTCGTTATGAATGTGCTTATATTCCGCTTTTCCTATTAGTTTTCTGCTATGTCTCTTTGAAGTTTGGTGTTGTAAGAAATCTTTTTTCCTGTTACTTTGAGAACTAACTAAGCAATTTTTTATTGGTAAATTGCACTAGCTCACACTTGCATCCCTGAATATGGTGTTGCTTGGGCTAGAAAGCTAATAAAACATGATCTTTGACCCGTCAGTTATCGAGAAAGAAAAGAAGAAGATGAGAAAGTGATATTTATAAGTTTTTCCCTTCTTGGAGTCCATAATTTAATCATCAGCTTCTGTTTATACCAGCATGCAGACCTTTGATGCTAATTGCTATGGGTGATTTTATATTGAATTATTGAGTGAAATTTAATTATATGCTTCATTTCCTACCCGATCCAATTGGAAATAAGCCCTTTTTCTGTAGGTATTTGTGTCTAATCACTGATCTATTTAGATAAACTTTGCAAAAGAAGAGTCACATAATGACTTGGGGATCCTAAGTTAGATCCCAACGTCAAAAATTGGTTTGAGCCCATTTCCTCTAGCCTTAGTTGGCTGGATTACCTTGGCAACTTGTGCTTTGGTTGGAATGCTGATTGGTTAAGGTGCGTGTAAGCTAGCCCGACACCATTAATGTGAAAAAAGCAAAAAAGAAGAGGAATAAGAAGGGGTTGCATTCATTTACCAACTATATTTACTACCTTATCAAAAAAATAATCTACCAACTTTATTGACAAACATATTACTCCCTTTGTCTCAATTTATGTGCCATTCTTTCCTTTTATTTTGTCCCGAATCAATGTCATACTTCCTTATTTAGAAACATTTTTTAACTTAAACTTCCCATTTTACCCTTAATGAAATAATTTATACCCACACAAATGATGCATACCACAAGTTTCAAAAGTCTATCTTTCTTAAACTTTGTGCCCAGTCAAACACCGCCACATAAATTGAGGCAGAGGGAGTAATACTTCTCTTTCAAGATTTTTAGCTACTACCTGATATAGTATTATCATATTATAGCAGAAAAATCATATATTGTTTTTGCGAATAGATCGTCTCATGCAAACTGAAGTTCACCTATTGAAAGAATACATAATAGATAGCTGTCGGGTCTACAATTGTCCTTTTATGGAATATAATGGTCTTCTGCAACTAATCTGTTCTTACTGCAAGTTTCTAATAGTATTTGAATGTTGAAATATTTGAGGTTTGCTAAGGGATCTGCAAACTATTGTGGTTGTGCAAATGTGATGTTTGTTTTTTCCCAAGAGTTTGTTGCTTATATGTATCCCCTGTAACATTAAAGGACTTGTAAGGATAACTTGGATAGAAACTTTGCTGATTGCTCGATTGCACAAGAAAAATCAAATTCAGAAATTAATGCTGAGCTGGAAATATCGGATGCCTCTGGTGAGGAAGATGCCCTCAGTAGACACTTGAATTCAAATCAATCAGGACAGAAGAAGGCACTTGGTATTTAATGATTGTAGTACTGCAATGGCGCTGGTGTTGACTATGAGTAAATTTTCATTGAAGATATTTGTGCTAATTTTCTTATCTTCCGTGCATGTGTGCGTTGCAGTTGCCCATCAATCATCTTGGACTCTGATCAGGAGAAACTTATTCCTGCATCGTAGCCGCAAAAGTCAAACTATTGATGAGGTGAATGGTTGATCCACTCTGCATTATTACCTCATACACTCTGGGCCTGCATCTTGAATAAAAAACAACAGGAAAATAAAGGCCCATGTTGCAGTGGTCTTGGAGCAGACTAGTCTCTAAATATAAAAATTCTTCAGGAAAGAGTAAATGTAAAGCTGGTTTTACCCTAACATGCACCAAATAATTAACCTACCATTTTTTCTCTGAGGGAGGCTTGTCTTAAAAAAAAAAGCTATTTTCAGTAGAGGTGCTTCACTCTTATTAGTAGAGTTGCTTCATTGTCACTGTTGTTGACCATTTCACATAGAAACATTTCCCTCTTCTCCGCGCGAGACAAGATGGTTAGATGTTGAAATAAGAATAATAATTTGGGGAGTCATGTTTTTGAAAACATATAGTTATGTGTATTAGGAAGGGAGCCTTGACTTAACTAGTAAAGTTGCTGCCATGTGACCAAGAGGTCACAGGTTCAAGCCGTAGAAACAACCTCTTGCAGAAATGCAGGGTAAGGCTGCGTATAATAAACCCTTTTGGTCCGGCCCTTCCCCTTATTGTTAACTTGCTTGATTTATAACTTTTTGCTTGCTTTGGAGTTCTCCGGCCTTCGGAGTTGGCTATTCCTTGAGATTAGATGTGGAATGTTGCTTCCGACATTACATAACTCTTATCAATCTTCTCCTTTAGCATTGTCGAAGTCTTGCTTGAAAAATATTTGGTCAAATGTAACTCTAAACTACCAAAATCATTTCTATTTTGTCTCTTATATGCTCCTTTACGCATTCTCCATCTGTCTTTCCTTGATGTTGTCTTAGCTATAAGCATACTTTTGGCTTGTAAAGCTGTTTTAGGTACTTAATTTGAAAGAATATTGTTTGTGCCTACTCTATGGTTCCCTAAAATAATGACCTGGTTAGTGGGGTGCCACAATGTCTACGAAATCTTTCAAGCTGACAAATTTAACCCTGGATTTAGACATTACTTGTATGAACTAGTTCACTTTAAGAATATTGCATGCTGACAAGGGAACTGGTGCTTCTGGGTGTCCCTTCAATGATGTCATCCAAAGGCAGTCTTCGATATTATCAGTATCCTTAAGTTGAATGCTAAAATGCATTAAAAATAATAGAGCAGTAATTTACTTCTAAACGAAAGCAACTTCGATTCACACTCAGGATGTAAGAGTTATATAGTAGGTGCCCAGAAGAAAAGGACCGCAATCCCTGAGTTAATTTCTCCTTAGCAACACTCTTTTCTGGGTTGAGCTTTCCAACAAAAAGGTGTTTTGTACTTTTTCAGTATTAACTGTGGTTTCCTTGCATTTTCAAACTTATTATCTAGTAGGAGGGAAGCAGGACTTCTGAGCATTGTGTTAGCAAGTTGGAGTTTGTAAAGATAGAAGTTTTAAGGGTTTGTAAAGATTCTTTAGTGATTTCTGCAGCACCAAATCATTTGTTTATACTATTGCAGCTGAAAAATAAGAATTTTTAGTTGTCAATACAGAGGCGAAATACTTGACTGACATTTTATAGGCCTTTCGTGACCATTTTTAATCTGAATCAAAAGTATATGATGCACGACATTGTCATAGTTTGTCCTGCTCCTGAGGTAACATATTTGTACACGTCATAAGGAATCTTTAGCTTCTAACATCGGTACCTATCTGTATTTCTTTGCATACAAACAAATTTATGAATATGTTCGGAGTTGTTTCCTTCTCTATCTTCTATATCTTCCCCTGTTATCCTTTTCTATTAGATCATGGTCTGCCATTGCAACCCTCCTTCACATGGCCGAATGGGCTGCGGAGATGGATGCCTGAATCGGATGCTCAACGTTGAGTGTGTTCGAGGGTCTTGTCCATGTGGAGAGCGCTGTTCGAATCAGCAGGTTCTTAAACTTGCATGGCATTCAAGTTTACTGTATATTGCTTATATTATGCAGGTTGTGTAACCTCCATTTATGTCTGCTTACAGTTTCAGAAGCGTAAGTATGCTAAATTGAAGTGCTTCAAATGTGGAAAGAAGGGTTATGGCCTGCAGCTGCTTGAGGATGTTTCCGAAGGGCAGTTTCTTATAGAATATGTTGGGGAGGTGAGTCTGCTATTCACAATATTTGACCATCTGTGCGAGATGAAGATGGAAAAGGAGATATAAGACATTTGTTTTTACCCACACTAGTCTTAATGAGGTTATCCTATAATCACTTTTTTAATCTCTATAATTTTGTCCTTAAGTCTTGGTTTTCCAATGGTTCTCTTCCTGTCATGTTTTATTATCCTACAGTGTAATTGTTTTGTCAATCTCTCCAACCTTTTCGCCTGTCCAGTTAGTCTCTTCTAGATACACAATATTATCTCTTTCACTTTAGAGTATCTACTAACGTTCACTTTCCTGTGAACGAACATATATATATATTCCAACTACCTATCTGAGTTCCAACTCTATCGGACTAGCTTCTTTACCCTCTTACCCTCATCCATCCATGATGCGGAAGCCTTTTATGTCTTATAGCAATTTGCAAATCCGAGTGTTAATGTGGTGGAATTGACTTCCCACTCTCACTGTCTCCGTGATGTGGAGATCATCAACTCATACTCCCGCACGCCCAGATGTTCTAATGGAACCCTATGCCATTTTGCAGCGCACCATGGTATTGCTGTAGTGTGCACTCCTAGGACAGGGCATCCTGACACATCCATTATTATGGCAATTCCTCGTAACTTGCCTTTTTTAAAGTTGGCAATCGACCAACCACACCTTTATATGGTGTTACCTCTTGGTGCTAGAGATGCAAAGCTAATAGGTTGTGAATTTCACATAGCAAATTATTCGTAATATAGTACTCCCGCCATTTCAATTTATGTGAATTTATTTGACTGAGCATGGAGTTTAAGAAAAGAGAGAAGACTTTTGAATTTGTGGATTAAAATGAAGCACATATATTTTGTGTGGCTATAAATCATTGCATAAAGATAAATTGTTTCCAAATAGGGAAAGAGGTCTTTCTTTTTGGCACGGATTAAAAAGGAAATAGGTTCACATAAATTGAAACAGAGGGAGTATTAAAAAGTAGGATTGGAAGAGGATACCAACCTGTTGGCTACCATCCATCTATGTTTTGGCAGGATAGCAATTTGATAATTCTTTTGACTTCTATATGTTGCCTGTTCATCTGTTTGTGTGAGGTAGCGCAGTTTCCCATTGCATATTTTATATATAACAGATGTAATTATAACTTTTCTAGGTCCTGGATCTGCATGCGCACGAGGCAAGACAAAAGGAGTATGCCCTGAAGGGTCATAAGCATTTTTACTTTATGACACTTAATGGCAGTGAGGTATTACTGTTTGCCTTGGTTCTTTTTTTTGTGTGGGTGGGGGGGTGGGTGGGTGGGTGGGTGGGGGTGGTCAGATGAAGAATAGTCTTAATTGGGTACATATCCTGTTATCCAGTCGTCTATACTTTGTGACATTCTCTGTATGTATTAACTTAATCATGCTATCACTTTCCAGTGACTAGTGTAGATTTGTAAAGACTGATAATTGTGGCATTATAATTGTTCAATTTTCTCTCTCCTAAATCACCTTATTGTGTAATGTTCTTTTCACGCCTCATATTTCAGGTTATAGATGCGTGTGCTAAAGGGAATTTGGGCCGTTTCATTAACCATAGCTGTAATCCTAATTGCCGTACAGAAAAGGTGATTGCAGTTTCAACTGCGCTTTACACTTTGTTCAAAATTTTGCTTTCATGTTCTATTCAGTTTTCATGAAGTACGGCAATCTCTTCTAAAAAGGTTTTGTGCGAAAACCAGAAATTCCTTCCCCTCTATTGGCCCTTCTGCTGCCTCATTTTGTGTATAGTTGCCTTGATTGGACATGTGTTGTTTATATAGGAGACTAATATTGTTTGTAAAGCTGAATGGTGCTTTTCTTTTATTTTTCATTGGGAAAAAAGTGTTGCAATATGCAAAAAAGGAAAAAAGTTTTGTGCTATTGCATTTGGATTACATGATTTCAACTATGTCTCTCTCGTGACATGTGCACTTTCAAGGCACATATTTTAAATTTTATGAGATGCATTTTAGTATGAATTGTCATTTATATGGTAGCAAATGTTCCCATGTATCATTTGGTTTGATTCAGTTTTAAATTACACCACCTGTAGAGTTCTTTGTCATTGGGGATACAATTCTCTTTGACTTCTTCTGTGGGTAATGCAATATTTGGCATTTTGCCCGAAGTTATTACAGCACGAGCCAGACCTTCTGTAACATCGGTCCTAAGAGAAAATTGGATATTTTTCACCTGTGAAAAATTTATCCATCCTCTTTTCATTATTTTGACTTATAAGTTCTGCTTATTACTGTGCGACACCAAAACCATCATCATACACTTCTATAGTTCTGCTTTAATGCTCGAGCAAATTAGCAACATGATACTATTTTTTTCGAAAATATTCTGAAGTTTTCAGAGTTATTCATTGAAAGTAAAATTCTAGAGAAGTTTAAGTGCAGAACTGACAGGTTTAAATACCAAAATATTGGATATAATATTACCATATATTTATTCTGATAAGGTACTATTGTAGTATCTGATGTACCTCTAATGAATTATGCTTCAGTGCAGCTTAATTGATATTAATCATTAGTGATCTAATTCAGGAGTATTGCTTTGTTTACTCAGTCTACACACAAGTATAGCAGGTCACTTCTTATTGGCTATGGAATGGCTAATTATTGCTAGGACTGTCATTGGCTGCTAACTGTAAAACAATGATAGGAATAGAGCTTTCTTATTAACATTTTCTATCTATTAGACTTGTATTGCAGAATAATAAGATTATTATTTTACCTTGTTGGTTGGTCTCTCAGCTATCTGTGATTGACTACAGCCAATTTTGTGTTTGCAATTTCATCCTATTTTCTATCACTGGTGATAAGTAAATAAGTGCGTCTAAAGAGTGCACCTTAATGTGAGTTAGATCTTTCGCTAATTGCAGGAAGATCAGTCCAGCTCCGCCCCCCTCTACCATCCCCCTGCTCTTAATGTCTTCAGCAGAAATGCTTGATATGTTTTTAAAGCTTGTTCACACATTAACATAGGTTGAGTACTGTTGTGACTCACTTTCTTTTGCTTGCTGAGACAGTGGATGGTCAATGGAGAGGTTTGCATTGGACTCTTTGCTCTAAGGGATATCAAGAAGGTAAAGTGTCTCGTTTTGATTGTGATTTTGCTTCAAATGTTTTACAATTTACAGGATGGTTGTCACTTTCCTAGTTAGTGAAGTAGAAAAATGGATTCTTCTCATGTCTTACTGGACATTCCAGTTATATGTAAGGGCAACAAATACATAAGGAGTAGTTCCGAGATCTTTAACATCCTAAGCTGGGGAATTTGCATTATGGTCCCCGTGGTTGTTGTTGGCGTGTTGTTACAACCACCATAACATTCCATTATCACATTTAGCAAGTGCTTTGGAGATTGTTTATATACTTCTTATTTTTGTAGGTTGTTAGTGAATAGATGCATACTGCTTGCAGAGAGAAGTTACTCTTCCAAAAAAGTACAATCAGCCAAAAAAGGCATTGTTATGAATTAAGATTTGCCACTTAAAGGGCAATTCATGGTAGAATGTCATTTAGTTGTTCTGGCCTTTGGGCTTTGATTATAGAGATGTGTTTGGGTTGCATTCCCTATTACTTTGTTCTTGTAAAAAAAGAATTTCATGTGGAAATATTTAAGATTATGCTCACATATAATGAGTTTCAAACTTCTGAAACATTACTTATCTGCACGTGGACTGGCCCCTATTGCAGATTTGAACAGGGGATTGTGAAAACTCTATGTAGGCAGTTTTGAAGAGGGTGTATTAGCTATTCTTAGTTGTGCTAAATGCATGGCTTTTGAGAGTTAGCACTCCCTTCTAAGCTGCAGATGAACTGTTAAAACTTTTTAACCCAAGACTCGCACTTCAGTTGTGTTGCACTATTTGTAGGATTTATATATTCCTATGAAATGAGTTCAAGTCTGTAGGTGCAATGAAGAGAGTTTTTTTACTATTGCCTGTTGCTAGGTTAGTACTTGTTGGTGTTTCAAAGTTCACTAAAAATGCTTTAATTTCTATCTTAACTGTAGCAAGTGGCATCCATGTGTCAAAGAAACTGTAGCAAGTGGCATCTACGTGTCAAAGAAACTGTAGCAAGTGGCATCTACTTATAAATTTTGTTGTAGCAAGTGGCATATGAGCAAGCAATGTTCATTTGAACCCGGATCTTAGCACAATGTGAATAGTGATGCTTGAGCTCTCCTTACATAATCTAGTTAAGTTAATTTTACAAATAGTTTCCCATAAGAAAATTGTAGTCTAGGTCTAATTTGTTGAATTTCTTTCATCAAGCTACTTAATGGATGAGCAGAAAGTTAAGTGCTTCCATTGGACACCGATAATTTTGTGATAGGTCATCTGCCTATGAAGATTTTAATAGTACTCCAGTTTTCACTTGTTATCAAGGAAAAGGTCTTATTTTTTGTCCTTCTGGAAAAATGAATAACAATGTAGTTTTAGTAGTACACTTGTAGGCACTCTTGAAGGAAGTTTAAGTAGTTTTGACTCAGAAATATAGTTTAAGGTTTTTCCTTTTCTTCTCCCCTCCTCCCTCTATGGAAAAGGATTTACATTATATATACACGTTTCACTTTGTTTTTGTTAGATGGGCGTTTCGTTTTGTTTTATCATCTAATTTTTTAACCAACATCGTTGTATTGCAGCAAATTAAGTGCTTGGATATGGGCTATCACCTGTTAAATGCAATAAACCAAATGAAACCTCTTGGCCTCTTTCTATTGTTGGAATGTTTTCCATCCTTCTATTCTGCTCTCTTTTTTCTTTTTCGCTTTTTCTTTAGCAGAAGCCTGTTTCTTTCTCTGCTCTTCATGTTTCTGGTGAGAGACGGGTGGGAGTGGTGGGAAGAAGTAAATAGGCATGCTTATCCAACTGGTCCTGGAATCTATTTGCTTCACAAGTTGCTAGCTGTTTCCTGAGTAGGCATTTTGATTGTGTCCCTGTATGGATCACATCTTGAGTTGTCAAAAATTAGCAATCTATATTAATGTCTTTTAATTTGTTTCTGTTATGTTCCCAACTAAGACGTGCTTTGGTTTGCTTATTCAGGGGGAGGAGGTTACATTTGACTACAATTATGTGCGCGTTTTCGGGGCTGCAGCGAAAAAATGTGTCTGTGGCTCACCTCACTGTCGGGGCTATATAGGCGGCGACCTACTGAATGCAGAAGTGATAGTGCAGGATGATTCAGATGATGACTATCCTGAACCTGTTGTTTTCTGCGAGGATGGTGACATGGGTGATGAACTAAACAACATTATATCTGCAAGAAGTTCATTTAATGTCGAAGAAATTAGAACTAAAGAAACACCTAAAAACAAATATAAACTGGATGAACCTGTTACTGGAGACCTGGACAATTCCACCCAAACACACACAGGTGATATAATGGAACATGAAAATACCAAAATGGCTAACTCTGCTGCTGTTCTTAGCTTTAAAATCAATGAGGAAATCAACAAGTTCCATAATGAATCCCCTTCATCATCTCCGAAGAAGCTGGAATCATCTGAGAGAATAGAGGGACTAGAAATCCTGTTGCATTCTTCAGTACGACCTGCAGGAGATTCCTTGCCTTCGGAAGATATGATCATTGAAACTATATCTGAAGTAAAGAAAGAGTGCTTAGATGCTGAAAAAGTTTCTTCTACACTGGACATGGCATTTCCATCTCCAAATGCAATGCTTAGCAAGTCTTTGAGGAAGAAATCAGGCAATGGAGGAGCCAGTAATGAATCGTCAAAATCTTCTCGTCGATCGTCTTCAGTTAAAAAGGGAAAATCTAAGAATAGTGCTGTGAATTTAGCATCACTATCTGATATGGACAACAAATTGCAAATTCCACAACCTAAATTCAGGAAACCACCTTCTGATTCCTCAAATGCTCGTGCTGAAGCAGGTATATCATTTTTATCAAGTTTGTGGTATCTGTAGATTTGGAAGTATCATTGAATAAATACTTGCACCGGAATTTGCAGTCGAAGAGAAACTTAATGAGTTGCTGGATCATGATGGCGGAATAAGCAAACGCAGGGTAAGTAGTTCCAAGCTACAGGATGTACTCTATATTGCCTGCTTTTCTTCTTCTCAGTGATCGGAAGTAATGGCTGCTTGTTTATTCACCAGGTTCTGTTTCTAGTGCTTAGGTCACGAATTTTGGAAAAAACTAATCATTCTGGAAGTCTTTTTTTTCTTTTTTCCTTCTGGAGTGCACATTTCCCCCGCTTTCTGTCCATCCTTCCACTGCACTTTGGTGTGGCCTCTTTGTTGTGTATTAATGAAAAACCATAGACAAAATTGTGAAAGGAGGCCTGGAGGGTGCTCATAGAAGGGGTTGAAAGTAGGCTTATGATTTGGCACCTTTTTTTATGCTAACGATGGTTTGGCACTTGAGATAGGTTTAGTAATGGGTCCATTTTAGGTCTTTGTCCTCTTTACAGTGTCGCTTATGCTATGGTTAACGTACGTGATTTAATGAGATAGATCACTCTGCATTCGATGTCCTTTAAAGTTAAACCTTTTTTTTTCCCCACCAGGATGCATCTAGGTGCTACTTGAAGCTCCTCCTTTTAACTGCTGCTTCAGGAGATAGCTGCAATGGTGAAGCTATTCAGAGGTAATAAATGGATTTCCTATTGGAAACTCTTTCAGATGCTAGAAGTTGCTTAGTGGTGATACCTTTTGTTCATTAATCTATTTCTCTTCTTCCACCTCCTCCTCCTTTAATATATCTTTTTGTGCAGTAACCGGGATCTCTCTATGATTCTTGATGCACTTTTGAAGACCAAGTCGCGCACTGTTTTGGTGGATATTATTAATAAGAATGGTAGTGATGGCATGCTTCAATCCCCCCCTCCCACCCCCCCACCCCCACCCCCCCACCCCCCCCAAAAAAAAAGAACCTCACAATAGATTACTGATTGTTTCTTTGCTTGTTAGGTTTGCAGATGTTACACAACATAATGAAACGATACCGTAGGGAATTCAATAAGATCCCAATTCTCAGAAAGTTGCTTAAGGTAACTTCTTTAGAATTCTGCAGCCTAGTAATTAAATTTACTGAATTGATGAACATGCTGTTTTAGCAGTACCAAATTTTGGGAGGCTGTGGAGAAAACCTTTTAACTGTTAGTTAATCTTGATGGAATTGGTGTGAGCAAAAGTTTAAGTCTCTTGAAGATGTATTCATTCACCATGCAGCCTCTTTAGATGTCAGTCTTATGTGCATATAAGTTTATATGATGAAGCATCAGCCGCCATAACAATTTAGGATATGCAATTGAGTGCTGTATCTGTAGCTTCATTCTGTCACACTCTTCCAAAAAGGGGAGGACGGAATTATTTCTACCATTTTATTTGGGCTAAATTACTTTTGCTCAGAGTGTTCTTTGTAGAAATACTCAGTAGACTCTATGTGGCTTGAAGATGTATTCATTCACCATGCAGCCTCGTTGAATGTCGGTCTTATGTGCATATCAGTTCATATATGATGAAGCATTGAATAGCCAGCATAGCAATTGAGGATATGTAATTGAGCATTGTACCCGTAGCTTCATTAGATCACATTCTTCCAGAAGGGGAGGACAGAATTGATTCTAGCATTTTATATGGACGTGTCTGTTAAGATTTATCAAGCTTTTTTGCCACATAATATGTCAACTATTGTCCTTTTGACAGGTTTTAGAGTATCTGGCTGTGAGAGAGATTCTTTCGCATGAGCACATCAATGGAGGTCCCTCTAGACCCGGAGTTGAGAGGTCGGTATATACTGTTGGATTTCACTTACATGGACTTTTTCTCCTTTTGTCTTGATCTTTTGATTGGATATTTTGCTTGTAGACAGCTGTTTTTTCAACGTACTCTATATCTATTCTGCACTGTTAGGGATTAAAGTAGCTCCAGTTTAAACCTTACATGAATAACAGTATGAACAAAAAGCACAAATATTCAACTAGACACTGCATAAATTGTTCTCTTATATAGTTTTAGAAAAATGAAAAGAGATAAAAGCAGGATGACTACAGAACTCAGTAGATCGGAAATTCTAAATATTCAAGGAGTTACCACTTGGATTGTTTATTAATTTTAAATTGGCGATGAACTGCTAAAATTGCATTCTCACCCTTTGCTATGTTATGCTCCTATTTGCAATAAACCTTAAGATGTCCATTCCCTCTCACCTGATTTCCCCATAAAATTGGAAAAGAAAAGAAAAAACAAAGAAGTGTTTCATAGTTGCAGCGTTGTTAAAAGCCATTGCAGGATGAACCCTTGCAGCGCGAGGGCTTATCACTTCATAGGTGAAGCCATGTGCTTCAACAAAGTGCGATTCAAACAATGACGTGCAAAGTGATCCAAAAACGACTGCTACTTGAATCTCAACATTGAGCAATTGTAATAACATTGGCATTAGTATATGTTGGAATTTGGACGACGAAATGGTTATTTCAGTTATAGTTTGATTTTTATAGTGCTAAATTTAGATGTTTAATATTTTTAAATGCTCCGTGAGTTGTGCACTTCACTTCTAGCTTTTCACTTCAAGTCCCATGACCCTTGTCACTTTTCTGCATTGTTCGCTTTTAAAAACACTGTAATAGTTGACTTAGGTATTTAATCTGAAAATGTAGATAAATGATTTTGTATCTGGACTGCTTATATTGGTCACGTCTCGTGGAAACAACTCATTCTTCCTCTGACTGAATTCGTATTTCTATCTACTTTTTTTATTTTTTTGGGGGGGGGGGGGTGGATTTACTTTGATCCTCCCACGTGCATGTTAATTTTGTCCGTGAAAATGAGAGGAAAGCAGCGGGAAGACTCTTGTTGAATAGGTAATTGGTGTCATCAGCTATGTATAATAATGTAAACAATTATTCTCCGACAGCTTTTGCCCAAAAAAACTCCTACCGTACATAAAGTTATAGAATTACCTATGTGGATATTCTACCAAATATTTTCTGCTCACGATCGATAAATATAGATATGTTGTAAATCTACTGGAAATTTTAAAATATAAATCCATTAGACCTCTTGAGTTCCAGCATGCCCCTAAAACTCAAGGTGGTGAAGCATGTGGCACTGATAATTGGAGGATGATGTGGTAGTGGACTAGAGAGTGGCATGGCGGTGTTGGGTGGACATTAATGTCCATTGAACGATAATCTGGCAACGGCTGAAATAATTGTGGACTGTGGATTTGACAGGTTAACAGTCTTAGATTGTTATTCTAGACAAGTTAGCTGTGGGCTGGTAGCTCAGCTTTTTATAGTGACATGTCACTGGATTGTGACACTGACGTGTTTTTACCAGAAAATTGGAGAATGTTGGTTTGACTGACCCGAAGAGGATTAGTCTGAAGAAATTGGAATAGTTGTCGGGCATCGGAATTGTGGATGACATTCACTAAAAAAAGGCGTAGTTTGAACAAGAATGCTAACACTAGGAAACGAGAAAACCAGGCCAGCAAGTGACATTAAGTGCTCTGCGATAGGCAAAGTTATCAAGTCTCTGATAGAAGCTCTTATACCATGTGAGACGAGAAAAGAAGGGAAAAACTCTTTGCTGAGTTACTTGTTTGGCAATTAACAGGGCTCCCTATATAGTCATACATACGTACAATAAATTATACTATGATTTTCTCAAGTTACAATTAAAGTAATCTCCTATGTTAAGTACAAAATATTCTAGAGTACCTACAGAATCTGGTAGTAGTATTCTTGGTGGTATATTGCAATATCTTCAGCTATAGTTTCAATGAAGTATAACTTATTATTTCTCTTGATGTACAATAGTGCT
The DNA here is from genome assembly GCA_032618575.1 of Nicotiana noctiflora. NCBI lineage: Eukaryota > Viridiplantae > Streptophyta > Magnoliopsida > Solanales > Solanaceae > Nicotiana > Nicotiana noctiflora. Next base: position 16,743 of record JASVEL010013957.1, read on the forward strand.
TTGACCTTGGATAACATATTATGAATCTTCTTAATTCAAGTCGTTCATGCAATGCATTTTTCAGAGTAGCAGAGCATAAAATCTCTTCAAATGCTGACTGCTAAGATAATATTGCTTCTTTCTTCTTGGACACTTCTTAGTTAACCTCCTTTTGCATTTGATGTATATTCTATTCCATTTTTGTGCTTACGTTATGAAGTGAAAACTTGAGATTTTGAAGATGCTTTTGTTACTTTTGCAGCTTTAGGGACTCAATTTTGCGATTGACAGATCACTCAGACAAACAGGTAATCTATTCTTGCCTTATGCACCGTATCAGTTCATCAAGTAGTTAAATGGTAATATCAATTATTCTTGCACTCCCCCCCCCCCCACAATATTATTCTTGCTTTTCCGTGTGAGTTGAAATGCTTCCCATTTTGTGCTCGCGCGATGATTGGAGAGACCTATGGTGTATGATGTATGTAAAGAAAAAAAACTGATTTCTTGCCTAATTAACATTATAATCTATACAAAAGTTAATATCGAAATGAGGTGAATATAATAAGAACCAAGAGTGTGGTCTAGTGGTCAATGAAGTGGGTTAAGAACCATGAAGTCTCATGTTCAAATCCCAGCGGAGGCAAAAACTTGGCGATTTTTCTCATCTATCCAAGCCTAGGTAGACAAAATTTTCCCGTAAATTTGCTGGTGGGAGGTAGCAGATAAGCCCTGGAATTAGTTGTGGTGCGCGCAAGCTGGCCCAGACACCATGATTATCCCAAGAAAAAGGTGAATACAAAGGGGAGGGCACATATGACCAATGTTACCACTTGTTATCCGTCTGCAAAAATCTTTAGAAACTGTAGACCAAAACCTAGATAGTACTCAGGGGGAAGCATGCATAAGCCTATATTCTTTGTTCATCACCTTGTTTCAAGGGAGGTGACAGATATGAGATGCTTTACACCCTAGACAAGATTGTACCCATATTGTGTGGTGAGCTTGCTTTGTTTTTAAGTTGTCATAAATAACTGAGGCTACCGACAGACCTATTCTCTAGTACAAGTTATGATTTAGAAAATATCTTGTTTATGTTAAAAAAAAAAAGGTGCATTTGGTGATGAGTAATTTGTTTCCTGAAGAAAGTGTGATAATACTTTGCAATTACTTTAATGAGAATTAGGGGGAGGGGAAGAGGCAACTCTGGCTTTTCCAGATTGAGCATTCTCCCAGAGCTGCCCCAAAAATTAATGGAGTGGTTGACAGAGAAAGAGAACTAGTTTAGAGAAAAGGATAGCCCCGGATCTTTCATGTCAATATTGATGAACAATATTTCCATTGTTGATCTTAGTTAGAGAAATTTTTTTTTATTAGACTTGATTAAGGAGATCAAGCTAACTTGGAATGGAGTCTTGGCTTTTCCAAAAATAGAAGGAAATTTCTAGAAAACGTGGAGACTATTTGCTTTCTTGTTGAGCTCCTTGCTTTAGATTGGGCTACAGGGTCTTATTGGCTCTTCTCTGGCAGGCTAGATCTATATTTTTATGTGAAGCGCGCTAGGTGCTCCTATAGAGATTGCATATCACAATTGATTCTACTCTTTCCTTGGATCTTCTGTTGTTCTGCTAGTCTGATTACTACCATGAAAATGATTTTTTTACGTGCTTGCAATGTTTCTGTGTTATTTTTTGGGGGTTAATTCTAGTCTTTGAATCATCGGTAGCCTGAGATGGTGGTCTTGGTTTCATGTATACCATTGTGCCATAATTTTTTGACAATAGTCTAATTGATTTACTGTGTTTACGGTGTCTCAGGTTCATCAAATTGCAAGGAACTTCAGGGATAGGTGGATACCTAGACCTCCCAGAAAAAGTAGCTGCATTGACAGAGATGACAGCCAGATTGAGCATCCTTCTCCACGGCACAATAGGTGTACACCATTACAAGACCATTGTGGTGATCGGAGTGTGAAACCTTCAGAAACAGAAGAATGTACCTGCCATATAATGGTAGAATCTACTACAGCAGGTGCTGGTATCCTTGATGGCTCATCTACTTCATGTGTTGTTGGGGCAGCCAATGGGGCAAGGAAACGTAAGCGTAAGAGTCGATGGGATCAGGAGGCAGAATCAAGTTTAGATCAGAGAACTGAAACCAATATGGCTGATGATCGAACACAGGACATAAATGATGCCCCCCCTGGATTTTCAGTCCCCATGAAGGCCTCTAGAGTCTCATGCGGTGTTTCCTCAGGTGCAGCTTGTAGTCTTCAAGAACATAGTTGCAAGAAGCATTCACATACAATGGTCACAGGGTATTTGCAGCAGAGGTTTATTTCACGATTGCCAGTCTCTTATGGAATTCCATTTTCCAAAGTGCAGCAGTTTGGGTCATTTCAAAAAGAAAGACCTGATGTTTGGGATGTTGCCCCAGGAGTACCTTTCCATCCTTTTCCTCCTTTCCCGGCATATCCCCGTGATAGAAGAGATTCAACGTCTTCTGCTGCTAGTGCTGGAATTTTTAGCGAGCCACCTCAAAATGCTGGACAAGACCGCCATTCTTGTTCTCCGGGCCACTCTGCTCATAATCCTCCATATCTATCTGGGGAAAACCTCCCGCAAGACGTTGCAAATACCCAATTTGGTTTTGAACGAACTGGGGGCTATCATAATTTGGGAAGGAAATATTTTCGGCAGCAAAAGTGTATTAACTCAAAAAGGCCTCCCTGGGGAAGAAGTGGCTGGGGGTGCACAGGAAACAACTTAAAAGATAGTATGTGCAGTGTAGGTGTAGCAAGCAAAGAGAATGAATGGAGTTCCCATAACCCTAAAATGGAGAATTTGGGGCATACTTCTCAACAGAATCATTCACAACAGACATAGCATTAACTTCATAGGCAAAAGACCTCAGGAGCCTCCAAGTTTTTCTCCAGTGCTCCTTTGTACTTGTGTTCTTTGCCACCAACAGAATTGTAAAGCACTTATTCCCTTTTATTTGTTAAGGTTAAGGCTGCATTGGCAATATCTTTATTCATGCCTTACAGAGGTACCCTTCCTAATTCTTTTTATTATTACTTTATAGGAAGTACTGTCAGAGAAAATTGATTTATTTATGTTGCTACAGTGTAGTTGTTGCTGTAGTTTTGTTGAAATGTATGTTCTTTACACTGAAAACTAATCCTGCTACAGGCATTATAATCTCAGTTGCAGTGCTTTCTTTTTCTTCTTTTACTCATTATAATGCTACAAATGTTGGTTACACTAGTAAAAGGGGGAAAGATCTCCTTTTAGATTGTTCCTTCAACCTGTATACCACTTGCAGCTGGGCTAACTTGATTAGATATTGTTCTTTTATGCATCCTTGATGAAGAGCACCAGGTAGATAAAACATTGGATGAAGTGCACTAGTCAGCATGTCAAGATGTTTCTATATTTGCTATAACTTGATACGACCAGAATATTTTAGTCCATAGTGGCTACATACGTAGCTCCATAAACATGCACAAAATTGCTCTTGGCTCCACCAATTTTCAGGCATTCTTCACGATGTTTGAAGAAGTCATACTGTCTACATATTATAGCAACGAAGAATGTTATAATCTTAACAATGAGCAAACTTTTGACTTTTCATATCTATTAACAATTGCAAAGAACTTTCCTTTCTCCGCTACAACAGAGTGCAAATAGAAACAACACAAAATATTAGATCATCTTAATAATTATTGCCGTTACACTATACCCCCCCAACCCCCCCGCCTCCCCCCCCTCAAAAAAAAAGAAAAAGAAAAAGGAGATAGTAAACTGGACAACAAGAAAAGAGTTTAGCTGCACTATTCAAATGATTTTCCCCTCTGACCTGCACATTGAGCTCTCAATATTTTCGCAGCATACTTCTGATACGGATGAAACACCATGTTTTCAGTAATGTTTTCCGTTTTCTCCATCCATCAAAGTACCTGCCAATCACCTTCTTATAACTAGGTCTCTGCTTAACCAACATCCAATAATCTGCAGTGTTTGGACGACAGTTTATGTACTCGTCTTCCAAATTCAAGAGCTCTAATCTAGCCAGAACAGGAATGAGCACTACATCAGCTAGACTGAACACTTCCCCGGCTAGATATGATGTTTCACCAAGTTTAACTTCTACCTCATCAAGAAGCCTTACTAGATGATCCTCGCTTCGTCTCAAAACGTCAGCATTCTTCAACTTGTCGTCCGTATCATATGCCTCTCTTAACTTACAGTGGTAAACACTTGCTAAGTCAGGAGACTCAGCCATTCGGGCAATTATTACACGTCTCAGGAATTTTGAAACGTATAACCGATACTTCTCAGGGACATGGAAAAGGGTAAAGTACATTGAGTCCCATTCTTGTATTTTATGCATCCATTCAACAACTTCTCTGCTGCTGAGGTTCAGATTGTTTCCACCAGAAGACACTTTTTCTGCAATTCTTTCGATATACCTGTGCATGATGAAACAGTTCAATACTCTTCCACTACAAATCTCAGAAAAAGAATTGGAAAAGACAGACTAAATATGTTTAATGACAATAGGAAGCATGAGTTCTTTTTAACTGATCACGCTTACACTTTTGCATTGCTGGGAGTAAAGTGTAGCAAATTGAAGAGGACTTACTGAATGATTTCAACTGTATCATATATGATGTGAGAACCATTCTGGAACACAGGAATTTTTGCACTTGGATTCATACTGAAGAAAAAAGCGTCCATGTTCTTGCCCGTTAAAGGGTTCACATGATGCGACGTGTAATCAATGCCTTTCTCTTCCAAAGTAAGTCTCACTTTCTGGCTGTCCAAGGACAAAGGATGATGATATAGCTGCATGGTCTCGTAAACATAGAACGCCAAGAATGTTACACCTGCACCTGATTACAACAAAATCATCCATTAAACAACCTCAATGTCTTAACTTTCTCTAAAACTGAAAGACAACGAAAATAATCTCCAAGCAGAAGTTAGTAATTCTGTCTAAGCCAAGTTAATACATGTGAGTTCAATAGGCAGATGCAACCACAGGTACATAGATAACATATCAAGCGACAGAGAAAACTGACTTTGACAATTCCTATGAAGTCTGTTAGCAGCAAAATGGGAAGAAAACTGAGATCATAAAGTATGTCTGCAAACCACATAACTCCTGTTGACTAATTCTGAAATTTCCTACGAATACGCTTACTTGCAGAGACGGATCCAGGATTTGAGGCTTATAGGTTCCTACCATAATTTTAGATTAATATGCAATAATAACTGGGTTCACAGTTAGATATTTACAAATATTTAGTGAATTTCATAATACAAATATAGGGTCTACGCAAAAGTTATTGGGTTCCCGGGAACCCGTATTGTATGCTCTAGGTCCGCCCCTGCTTACTTGTTTATTTGATCTGATAACTAATGACAAGGCATTCTGCAATTAACTCACAGCAAAACAGGATATCTGAACTTCATAATTTATTGTCATATTCTCAGTCTATAACTTTAAGATAACTCTCTAATTTCTATCTATAAGCAAAACTGATGCCACAAAGATGGATACACTAAGCTATTATAATTAAAAATCACTATTTCAATTTATTTTTTTTAAAAAAAAATTTCTAGTACATAGGGAAAGAGGAAGGGAAGAAGGAAAGGGACAGTGAGAATGAACCCACAACTATTGTGTAATAAAAAAGTTCAAATCAGTATCACTAAACAATAAGCTTGAATAAAAATCAGAATTCAATTATCAGAACCCACAATTTCCAGAAACTAATAGAGGAATCAAAACATAAACCCAGAAATTAGTACACTTAATCAATTAAATCGCCATAAAAGAAGAATTCTAAAGATTTAAAATTTAAAGTAGCAAGAAGAAACAGTAACAGGACATACCAAAGGAACCTTATGGAATCCAGTAGAAAATTCAAGACTCAAAATTTGGTAAAAAAAACTCAGTCGACTCTAGAGAATTGGGGTCACAAAGAAAAAGAGGACAAACTCTATGAAGAAAGCTTAAAAGGGGTTTATGCCTTTCTGTGGAGAGAGAGTGTGTGGAAAAAGGTTCTGTGAAAGAATTTGACAACTAAGAAAAGCAGTTTTTGGAGTTGCTTTTTTTATTTATTATGTTTTTGTTTATTTAATTAGTACCGGTTACATTCCCGACAAGAGGGGTTGCTCTGATGGTAAGCAACCCCCACTTCCAACCGAGAGGTTGTGAGTTCGAGTCTCCCCAAGAGCAAGGTGGGTAGTTCTTGGAGGGAAGGATGCCGGGGGTCTATTTGGAAACAGCCTCTCTACCTTAGGGTAGGGGTAAGGTCTGCGTACACACTACCCTCCCCAGACCCCACTAAGTGGGATTATACTGGGTTGTTGTTGTTGTTGTTTACCGGTTACATTCCCGTTTATCTGAAACTATTTTTTTTAATTATTAAAAAATTTTTTATCATTTCTAAATTTAAAAATAATTTAGTTTAAACTTTTAATTATACCCTTAATAAAAGCTTTTATAACCTTATGAAAATTTTGAACCCCTTTTTAATTTATTTAGGATCATAAATTTTAAATTTTTTTTTTTGTAAACTTCGTGTCTAATTAAACGAGTTTATATAAATTAGTAATTTTTTCAATTACGATTATCAGTTTAAGTGAAAAGGTGTGAAGAGGAGATAGAAAGAGTACAATAGATACTATCAAAAGTTCTAGCTTTAAATATACAATCCTTTACCCAAATTTTTTTTAAAAAAATATTTCATTCGTCTCAACTAAGATAAGGTAATTTGTCTCGGCACGATATTTAAAAAAAATAAAAAGAATTTTAAAATTTATAAAGTTAAAAGTTTAAGGGGTAAAAGTTTTGTGGGACAATGATATTTGGTAGTTATAAAAACTTTTCATTAATAATAAAATAAAGAATTTAAAGTTAAATTATTTCTAATTATAAATTTTTTATTTTTTTAGAACGAAATAATGAGAAAAGTGTGTAATTTAAAATTAAAATAGTAGAATATATGTAGGTATAACTACCGTCAACTTCAAGTCTTGTGCCAACCTCCGCCGCCCCTAACACTTTTTAATTATTTGTATTGTATAAAATAGAGACTTTTATGATATGTGAGGAAACTACTACTTGTCAGATTTGGCAAACTCTTCCTTTACAAGTTTTAATGAAACTTAACCCAAAGAGTTCACATGTGAATCAGATCTAAGTATAACTAATTTCTATAGAGTCAAACAAGAAAATTTGTCATATTTTATACACAAACTTCTCGAATAACTTGTCACAAAGATTTTAATATTGAAAATTCATGCCTTGGGCATATGACTTCATTTTTAGTGGTCATAACTGTTTGTGTAACTACAACAACAATTACCCAGTATATTCTTATAAAATGGGGTTTGAAAAGGATAATTTGTGTAACTCTTAATGACAATTGCTTTACTAAATACTAGTAGATTTTAAAACTTTAGAGTAAATTTCACTTTAATTAGGAAATAAGAGCAGAGCTCCGTCTTTTGAATGGATATACAACCCCTTGAACAATATTTTTCACTGAGCTTTAAAATTATTTTCCAACAATTTTTAAGAAAGAGGAGCACAAAATTCTGGTGGATGTTTATATTTGTTATACTTTAAATGACACTAAGAAGCCGCTTTGAGCACTCCTATTCGAAATATTTAGTAAATTATTTAAAATCACCGTCATTTAATTTTTTATTTATTCTTTTTACTCTTCACCAAGAGCTCACCGCTTTGCTTATTAGGTGATTCTTCGAAACTCTAACCACAGTATTGGAGGTGAATGTACTTACAATTTGAGCAACTTTTTCTTTTCAATTTAAATTTAGACTCTGAATTAGAACTACGTTTAAAAATTATCTCTCGTTTTGACAGTGGTGAGAAAGTATTCCCTGTTATGAATAATTTGTACATTGGATGCTACATTGGATACTACATTGGATACTACATTGGATGCCCATGTTGTGAATAATTGAAAGATTAAATCTCCTATTTTATGTCAATCTTCTTTGCTTTTTATGCCTATAAAAGGCCATGTAATTGCAATGGAAAAATACACCAAAGTGAAAGAACAAAACTCTTCTCCCTTCTTTCTATCTCTTCTTATTTACATTTTACTGCATTGCTTTTATTTTACAACACGTTATCAGCACGAAGCTCTAATTTTATTCTTAATTCCCGCTAAGTTGAGCTATATTTGATTAAGGTATGTATCATTATAATAATTTTTTTGTCGCAGTACATATCATATGTTGAACTCTTACAACCCAAATTTTTTTTTTGCAATATTTGATAATTTACATAATTCATGTTGTTGTTCTTTTTTTTTTCGTCTGTTTCACATTTTTGTTTATCATGTATGCGTATGTATGTTGTGTATACATTATATATTCACTACAACTAATAACATGTTCAAAGTTGAGTATTTATTTTAGTACTTCACTTATTTGTTGTCAACATTACTTTAATATTTAAATTTCTAATTAAATTCATGCACATTACTAATAATTGCATTTCCATTTGTTTAAATATTCTAACAGTGAGAAATGAACTGATAAGTAATAATTTTATAGTTTAATTGCTTTATATTTATTGGGACATAAATAATGTTACTCACGTTCAATTCTATTAATACATATATATCAATAATATAAAGTGAAAAGCTTCTACTTTATGATAAAAATAAATAAATAAATAAAAAATAAAATAGTAGATTGTTAACATGATATAGTTCTATTTTTATTTCTTTTATCTAAATCGTTTTGTTATCATTAATTATTTAATTATTTCTCTAACTTATTCATCTTTTATGATAGTTTTCACTATGTCAAACTTATCAAAACTTGAATTTGTTGCACTTGACATCACCGGGATGAACTATTTATCATGGGTTCTTGATGCTGAAATTCACCTTGACGCTAAAGGTCATGGAAATACTATTATACAAGGAAATGAAGCATCAAATCAGGATAAAGCGAAGGCCATGATTTTTCTTCGTCATCATCTACATGAAGGGTTAAAAACTGAATATTTAACCGTAAAAGATCCACTTGAATTATGGATTAGTTTAAAGGATCGATATGACCACCTAAAACTTACGGTATTACCGAAAGCTCGGTATGAGTGGATACATTTAAGGTTGCAAGACTTTAAAACCGTAAGTGAGTATAATTCCGCTATCTTTAAAGTAAGTTCTCTATTAAAATTATGTGGAGACACTATCACGGATGAGGACTTATTGGAAAAAACATTTTCTACTTTTCACGCTTCAAATGTGGTGCTACAACAGCAATACCGTGAAAAAGGTTTTAAGAAATATTCTGAGTTAATCACATGCCTACTCGTGGTTGAGCAGAATAATACTCTGTTAATGAAAAATCATGAAGCCCGTCCCACTAGGTCAGCTCCATTTCCGGAAGTGAATGCTGTAGCAACATATGATAGGTTTGAAAGAAAACAAAATAATTCCGTGGTCGTGGACATGGTCGTAAACGTGGACGTGGCAGGGGGCGAAACAATTATCGTCATTATGGTGGAAATAAATTGGAGAACAATAAGGGTTCTCAAATTAATCATTCAAAAGGTAAAGCTAGTATGTGTCACCGATGTGGTATGAGAGGTCATTGGGCACCCATTTGTCGTACGCCAGAGCATTTTGTTAAACTTTATCAAGCCTCTCTCAAGAAAAAGGAAAATAATGTGGAGGCACACTTGACCTTTCAAAATAATGATGATGAAGCAAGTCCCTCAAATAAATATGATTCTAAGGCACATCTTGCATATAAAGATGATGATTTTGAAGGCCTAACAAATATTACTCATTTAGAAGTTGGAGACTTCTTTGAGGATATTGACCGAAGAACTAATCATCTTACTGGGGAATGAAGCTATAAAAGTTGTTATTTTTATGTTTGCAACTAGTTTATTTTTCTTGAGTGTATTTTCCTAATGCATCATGTGTTGCTAGTTTTCTACATTCCTAATGTATTTCTTAATGTTTTTTGCTTGACTTTCATATTTCTTATAATGTATTATTTGTCCTTTTTTTATGAAGAATATGAACATTCCCCAGTCTTCAGTTGGACTCAAGATTAATAAAGATGATATATGTCTTCTGGATAGTGCTACAACACACACTATTATAAAAGATAAGAGATATTTCTCTTATTTGGTAATGAAAGAAGCGGATGTTAATACAATATCCGGTAGTACATGATTAATTGAAGGTTCTGGAAGAGCCAATTTATTACTACCAGGAGGAACAAATTTGGCTATTGATGAAGCACTATATTGTAGTAAATCTCAAAGAAACTTATTAAGTTTCAAAGATATTCGCCAAAATGGCTATCATATTGAGACTACCAATAATGAAAAGATTGAATATCTTTATATTACTACAATAATGTCCGGTAAGAAATATGTGCTTGAAATGTTACCTCTCTTTCCTTCGGCTTGTACTATACAAGTATTAGCAGGATTGAAACACATGCCGTAGTAAATGAGAAGTTTACTAATCAAGATAGTTTTATTATTTGGCATGACCGATTGGGCCATCCTGGTTCTAATATGATGCGTAAAATAATTGAGAATTCACATGGACATGCAATGAAGAATCAAAAGATTCTTCAATTTAAGGAATTCTCTTGTGCTGCATGTTCTCAAGGAAACTTAATTATTAGACCATCAACTATTAAAGTTAAGATGGAATCCCCCGCATTTCTGGAACGTATACATGGTGATATATGTGGGCCCATTCACCCTTCATGTGGACCATTCAAATATTATATGGTTTTGGTAGATGCATCAACAAGATGGTCACGTGTGTGTTTACTATCAACTCGCAATATGGCATTTGCGAGATTGTTGGCTCAAATAATAAAGTTAAGAGCACAATTTCCAGATTATGCAATTAAGACAATTCGTCTTGACAATGCTGGTGAGTTTACATCCCAAGCCTTTAATGATTATTGTATTTCAATTGGGATAACAATTGAGCATCCGGTTGCTCATGTTCATACACAAAATGGTCTAGCAGAATCATTGATCAAACGCCTCCAATTAATTGCTAGACCAATGCTTATGAGAACAAAACTTCCCATTTCAGTATGGGGTCATGCTATTTTGCACGCAGCAGCACTTGTGCGGATAAGGCCCACAAGTTATCATAAAGTCTCCCCATTGCAGTTGGCTTTTGGTCAGGAGCCAAATATTTCCCATCTTAGGATCTTTGGTTGTGCGACATATGTTCCAATTGCTCCACCACAACGCACAAAGATGGGTCCCTAAAGAAGGTTGGGGATATATGTTGGATATGAATCTCCTTCTATTATAAAATATCTAGAGCCAATGACTGGAGATTTATTTACGGCAAGATTTTCTGATTGCCATTTTGATGAATCAGTATATCCAACATTAGGGGAGAAAATAAGCAGCTAAAAATGAAGATAGATTGGAATGCATTATCATTGTCTCATTTATATCCTTGAACAAATCAATGTGAACAAGAGTTTCAAAAGATTATTCATTTGCAAAATATTGCAAATCAATTGCCAGATGCATTCACTAACCTACCAAGGGTGACTAAGTCACATATTCCAGCTGCTAATGCTCCAATTCGAGTTGATATCCCGGAAGGACAATTAATTAAAGCAAATGAGCCTAAGCCTTGCTTGAAACGTGGTAGACCAATCGGTTCTAAAGACAAAAATCCTCGAAGAAGAAAAGGAGCAAGTGATCAAAGTAAACATAACACATAGGTAGTGGATCAAGAAGAGCCCCAAGATGTAACAAATGATAAGACCTTGGGGGAGGTCCAGGTACCTGAAAATAATAAAAATGAAGAGATATCAATAAGTTACGTCTCAACCGGGAAAAGATGGAACCGAAATAATATTGTTATCGATAACATTTTTGCTTATAATGTTGCTATTGAAATAATGCAACAAGATGAGGATCTTGAACCAAAATCTGTCAATGAATGTAGACAGAGAAATGATTGGCCAAAATGGAAAGACGCTATCCAGGCAGAGTTAACTTTACTTGGAAAACGTGAAGTCTTCGGACCCATAGTTCGAATGCCTGAAGGCATAAAGCCAGTAGGGTATAAATGGGTTTTGTGCGAAAACGAAATGATAAAAATGAAGTCGTTAGATATAAAGCACGACTTGTGGCACAAGGGTTTTCCCAAAGGCCTGGAATTGATTATATGGAAACATATTCTCCTGTAGTGGATGCTATCACCTTTAGGTATCTCATAAATATGGCAGTGCGAGAAAAACTTGATATGCATCTAATGGATGTTGTTACAGCCTATTTGTATGGATCATTAGACAGCGAAATTTTTATGAAAGTACTTGAGGGATTTAAAGTGCCAGAAGCATATAAAGGTTTTCAAGAAACTTGTTCAATAAAGCTTCAGAAATCTTTGTACGGATTGAAACAATCAGGTCGTATGTGGTACAATCGTCTGAGTGAATACTTGTTGAAAGAAGGGTACAAGAATAATCCAATTTGTCCTTGTGTCTTTATAAAAAGGTCTGGATCTGAATTTGTTATAATCGTCGTATATGTTGATGATTTAAATATCATTGGAACTCCTGGGAGCTTCCAAAAACAGTAGACTGTTTGAAGAAAGAATTTGAAATGAAAGATCTTGGAAAGACAAAATTTTGTCTTGGTCTACAAATTGAGTATATGAAAGATGGAATATTTGTCCATCAATCAACATACACCGAAAAGATTTTAAAGCGATTCTATATGGATAAAGCACATCCATTGATTACCCCGATGGTTGTGAGATCACTTGATATAAAGAAAGATCCATTCCGACCTCATGAAAATGAAGAAGAGCTTCTTGGTGCCGAAGTACCATATCTTAGTGCAATTGGGGTATTAATGTATCTTGCTAATAATTCCCGACCAGATATAGCTTTCTCGGTAAGCTTATTGGCAAGATTTAGTACTTCGCCAACACAAAGACACTGGAATGGTATTAAACATATATATAGATACCTCCAAGGGACCATTGATATGGGTTTATTTTATTCAAATGAATCCAAGCCATCATTGATTGGTTATGCAGATGCAGGATATTTGTCTGATCCACACAAAGGTCGATCTCAGACAGGCTATTTATTTACAAGTGGAGGTACATCCATATCATGGCGTTCGACAAAACAAACTATGGTTGCTACTTCTTCAAATCATGCAGAGATAATAGCCATTCATGAAGCAAGTCGAGAATGCGTTTGGTTAAGATCTATAACTCAACACATTCAGCAAACATGTGGTCTTTCTTCGAAAGAGAATATTCCAACAATATTGTATGAAGACAATGCTGCATGCATAGCTCAATTGAAAGGAGGATATATCAAAGGAGATCGAACAAAACACATTTCACCAAAATTCTTTTTCACTCATGATCTTCAGAAGAGTGGTGAAATAGATGTACAACAAGTTCGTTCAAGTGATAATTTGGCTGATCTGTTCACTAAGGCATTACCAACCTCAATATTTGAAAAGCTGATATATAAGATTGGAATGCGTCGTCTTCGAAACATTAAGTGATTTTTCATCGGGGGAGTAAGTACATGCTGCACTCTTTTCCTTAACCAAGGTTTTGTCCCACTGGGTTTTCCTTAGTAAGGTTTTTAATGAGGCAGCAAGCAATGTATATTATAAATAACTATGTACATCCCAATATTTTTTTTGTACGTTCTTAGTGAGACACATTATGTTACATGGACATCCAAGGGGGAGTGTTATGAATAATTTGTACATTGGATGCTACATTGGATACTACATTGGATACTACATTGGATGCCCATGTTGTGAATAATTGAAAGATTAAATCTCCTATTTTATGTCAATCTTCTTTGCTTTTTATGCCTATAAAAGGCCATGTAATTGCAATGGAAAAATACACCAAAGTGAAAGAACAAAACTCTTCTCCCTTCTTTCTATCTCTTCTTATTTACATTTTACTGCATTGCTTTTATTTTACAACATTCCCCTTTTTATTTAATGAATCAAGTATGGACAAAAATACTATTCAAATTAAATCATCAGCTCTTAAATATTCGTTCAACAACACCTTACACTTATAGAGGTCAATTCGGAATTTCAACTTGATGGATTAAATTGTTATGATTTTATCGTTGAATTCATTGCACTTTTAAAATTATAAGTTTAAAATATACAAAAAGAATAAAAAAAAAAGAACTCAATGTATCCCACAAATAAAGGGTCTCGGAAGATATTATATATGCAATATTACCCTAACTTATGCAGGTAGAGAGGATATTTCCGGTAAATTCTTGGCTCTAAGCAAGTATGAAAATCACAACAATATATATAGAGAAAAAATAAAGTAGTGTAAGAGTCAGAAAAACATTAACAACAGTTGGAAAGTAGAGCAACCAAAATACAGTCGATACCAGGTAATAATAAAATTTTAAGAGTATGAAAAATACTAAAATACGCAACCACTAGTGAAAGGAAAGGGGAATATACACTGCCTACTAGCCTTCTACCCTAATACTCACTCTCTATGAGCGTTAATGTGTTAAACCAAATATTAAAAAAACTGTTAGTAGAATTAAAGAAATCTGAAAAATAGTGGAGAATCAGAAACATTCCGAATCCACAAGTTTTTGTGTGTCCTTAAGGAATTTTAACCTCCTCACACGTTGCAAAGGTAATGGATTAAATCCTCCCAGGATAAAACGGAATAAACCTTCCTGCAACAGTGACAATACAAACTGCAGGATACCAACGAACTCAAAGAACGGAGCAAAATCACACTTACGAATTTGAGAGGGAGAGACTGCGAATTAGGATGCTGTAGATTCAGAAAGAAAGAAGTTCTGGAGTATTTTTCGTGTCTAGAAAATGGAGCCATGCCTCAGAATTTATAGGCAATTATCAGAAGAGGTGTCTGGAAAAGGTACCTTCTCAAAAAAATACGTTGCCTGACGCGATTCTACCGCGGTCGCGGCAGAACCGCGGCCAGAGAGTCCCCCTGAGCCTTCAGCAGGGTTCTGGCATACTTTTAGCAGTGATTTGGCATTTAATTAGTTATTAAATAATTAAATAAATTTTGTCCAAAAATAATCTTATCGATCATTTGACAAATCCAAAGCCAAATACAAAGCCAAAGCCGAAGCCGAAGCCGAGCCGAGCGAGCAACAACCACGGCGCGAGGGTTCATTTTGTTCAACTCTTTTTAAGAGCTTTAAGAAGTGATTCTATATATAAGCACACAAATGTGATTGTCCCTCACCAATGAGGGACAACGTGCAAGACAAAAGTTCACTTCTTCAAATTTTTATTTTCCCTCCATTTTATTTTCCTCCATTTCCAATTTCACACTTTTTCTACTTTAAAGCCCAATGACTAAAGTCCAACAATCCCCCAGATGAATGTGAATGACTGTATCAAGAAAGATCATAGATGAAAGCTATGTGATTTTACAAGTAAGGATTAATTGCATCTGGATAAGTAGGTTTCCCTTTGAACTAAGGATTAATTGCATCTGGATAAGTAGGTTTCCTTTTGAACTTTTCGTAGTAGACATATGTCGGATATACTCGGTCAATTGGTAGATTTGATATCTTTGAACCGTCGAACTTTAGTGTATACCTAGACAACCATATGTTATACAACTAACCCTTAACAGTCTTTTGGTTCTCATTGTTATGTTCGTTTTAGCCATGAACACCGCCTGGTGTCATAAGTGCGTAGAGAATTGGCCTTACAGAATTATCATTGAAGCGACTTCCACTTCACAGTTACATAGATGATTCCTAAACATGTAACCCTTTAGATTGACATTATTTGATAAATACCTCATCAAACATAGGTAATCATTAAAGAACGTGTAAAGTTCTATCCTTGTTACTGAACATTATCTTCATCACGAGAATGGACCAAAGATTTTATTTTGACAATGTTGAACCGGTAAATCACAACTTTGTTTGAGCTCCTTGAACCTAGATCTTGGAACATCCAAAATTCTAGGTAGAGTTACCGCCATGTTGACTTGTCCTCGGCCATAGTCTCGTTCCTTTAGATGGTTTCTCAACTCCCTCTCTATTTAAGACTTTTGTAAGCGGATCCACCACATTATCCTTTGATCTTACATAATCAATAGTGATAATTCCACTAGAAAGTAGTTGTCTAACGGTGGTATGTCTTCATCGTATATGACTTCCGTTATACATAACGCTCTCTGCCGGTCCTATTGCAGCCTCGCTATTGCAATGTATGCAAATAGGATCCACAGGTTTTGGCCAGAGCAGAATGTCTTCTAAGAAATTTCGAAGTCATTCAGCTTCTTCACCGGCGTTATCCAAAGCTATAAATTCTGATTCTATTGTAGAGCGAGCGATGCGTGTTTGTTTGGAAGACTTCCAAGATACTGCTCCTCCACCAACAGTAAAATACTTATGGACTTTGTTTCTGTTAAGCCGGTTATCCAATTTTCATCACTATCTCCTTCGATAACCGCAGGATATTTATTGTAGTGCAAAGCGTAGTCTTGGGTATATTCCAAATATCCCAGAACTCGTTTCAATGCTACCCAATGCTGTTTGTTGGGATTACCTGTGAATCGACTAAGTTTACTTATCACACAAGCTATATCAGGTCGTGTACAGTTCATAATGTACATTAAGCTTCCCAACACACGAGCATACTCCAACTGAGACGTACTTTCACCTTTATTCTTTACAAAATGATGATTTAAGTCAATTGGAGTTCTTGCACTTCTAAAT
Source organism: Nicotiana noctiflora (assembly GCA_032618575.1). Classification (NCBI taxonomy): domain Eukaryota; kingdom Viridiplantae; phylum Streptophyta; class Magnoliopsida; order Solanales; family Solanaceae; genus Nicotiana; species Nicotiana noctiflora. The sequence goes on from JASVEL010013957.1 coordinate 33,518, forward strand.
TCCAAGTATTTGAATTTTTCAAGTACCATTTTCACGTAATGTGATTGAGACAAAGCTAGACCCTGAGGAGTCCTCTTGATTTTAATTCCTAGAATTACATCGGCAACTCCTAAGTCTTTCATATCAAACTTACTAGCAAGCGTGCGCTTAGTAGCTTGAATGTCAGCAATGTCTTTGCTCATTATTAGAATATCATCAACATATAAGCAAACAATGACTATATGATTTGGAACGTTCTTAATGTAAACACATTTATCACATTCATTAATCTAAAAGCCATTTGACATTATTATTTGGTCAAATTTCACATGCCATTGCTTGGGTGCTTGTTTTAGTCCATAAAGAGACTGAACAACTCGACACACCTTTTTTTTTTCCTGGAACCACACATCCTTCAGGTTGGTCATGTAGATTTTTCCTCTAATTCACCATTTAAGAGGGCTGTTTTACATCCATTTGATGGATTTAAAGATCATAAAAGGCGACTAATTCTATTAGCATCCGAATGGATGTAATTCTTGTTACCGGCGAGTATGTGTCAAAATAGTCTCGCTGTCTAAATGCTTTGACAACAAGTCTTGCCTTGTATTTGTCAATAGTACCATCATCTTTTATTTTCTTCTTGAAAATCCATTTAGAACCCAATGTTTTGTTATCAGGAGGAAGGTCAACCAATTCCTATTTATGGTTGCTCAATATGGATTCTATTTCACTATTGATAGCTTCTTTTCAATATTGTGCTTCTGAGGAAGATATTGCTTCCTTGAAGGTACGAGGCTCATTTTCTAACAGAAAAGTCAGAAAATCTGGACCGAATGAAGTAGATATCCATTGTCGTTTACTTCTTCTCGCATTCTCTTCATTAGGCATACCATTTATTATTTCCTCTCGGAGTCATTTTGACTTTTGGCAGGTCACTTCACTTTCCTTTTTATATGGACAAATAGTTTCAAAGAATTCAACATTATCTGATTCTATTATTGTGTTAATGTGAATCTCAGGATTTTCTGATTTATGAACCAGAAAACGATATGCCTTGCTATTGGTTACATATCCAATAAACACACAATCATCTATTTTCGGACCTATCTTAACCCTTTTAGGTTTAGGAACTTGTACCTTGGCTAAACACTCCCACACTTTGAAGTATTTCAAGCTAGGCTTCCTTCCTTTCCACTTCTCATAAGGAATGGATTGCGTTTTACTATGAGGTGCATAGTTGATTATTTGGTTAGCTGTAAGTATAGCTTCCTTCCACAAGTTCTGTGGTAAGTCAGAACTTATTAGTAATGCATTCATCATCTCCTTCAACGTTCGATTCTTCCTCTCCGCAATTCCATTATATTGTGGAGAGTAAGGGGCAGTTGTTGGTGAATAATGCCATTTTTCTAACATATTTTTTCAAAAGGAGATTCATATTCGCCACCACTATTACTGCATATCATTTTGATCTTTTTGTTTCGTTGCGCTTCAACTTCACTATTGTATTACTTGAAAACATAAATTGCCTCATCTTTACTATTAAGTAAATAAACATAGCAGTATCTTGTGCTATCATCAATAAAAGTAATAAAATACTTTTTTCCACCGCGAGATGGTGTTGACTTCATGTCGCAAATATCTGTGTGAATTAAGTCTAAAGGACTTGAATTCCTTTCAACGGACTTATAAGGATGCTTAGCATACTTTGATTCCACACATATTTGACATTTGAAATTAATGCAATCAAATTTTGGTAATACTTTTGGATTTATCATCTTTCACAATATTTTGAAGTTTACATGACCTAAACGCGAATGCCATAAAGTGTTTGACTCAAGCAAGTAAGAAGAAGCATTCACTTTATTGATAGGAATTGCTATTACATTTAGCTTAAAAAGTCCCTCATTTAGGTAACCTTTTCCTACATACAAATTGTTCTTACTTAGTACAACACTATTAGAAACAAAAATACGTTTGAATCCATTCTTGATAAGAAGTGAGGTAGACACAAGATTCTTGCGAATTTCTAGAACATGGAGGACTTGGTTTAGAGTTAATATTTTTCCCGACGTCATCTTCAATGCAATCTTGCCAACTCCTTCAATTTTGGCCATAGATGAATTTCCCATGAAGATTGTCTCGTCGGGACCTACAAGGGCATAAGAAGAAAATAACTCCTTGTTAGCACAAACATGGCGGGTGGCTCCAGAATCTATCCACCATTCTGTTGGATTTCCTACCAAGTTGCATAAAGATAACATGGCACACAAGTCTTCCATTTCATATTCAACCATGTTGGATTGATTCTTTTTCTTCTTATCATTATTTGGCGCACGACAATCCACTGCCTTATACCCAATTTTTTCACAGTTGTGGCAATTACCGTTGAAATTCTTCTTGCTTGGGTAATTCTTTGGCAGAAACTTTCTTACTCTTCTTATTTTGTGGTGCCTCCTCAATAATGTTAGCCCCCACAATTGTCTAGTTTCCACATGACTTCTTTTCAGTATTTTTGTTGTCTTCTTCTATCCTCAAACGAACAACATATGTTTAAGATAGTTCTTAAAATCCTTCCACAACGGAGGAAACTTCTCAGTGAAAGCAATGACTTGAAAGGCCTCATTGTTGACCATACCTTCAATAACAAATTCATAATTAATAATAAGATAAATCTTATTAATAAAATTATTGATTTGGGTCATACCTTCAGCAAGGAGGTCATGTACAATGACTTGTAATTCTTGGACTTGAGTTATGACCAACCTAGTGTCAATCATTTTGAAATCCAAAAATCTTGTAGCCACAAACATCTTAATTCCGGCATCCTCAATCTTGTACTTTTTTCTCAAGCACATTCCATAATGCTTTTGAAGTTTCCATGACACTATAGACATTGTACAAGCCAACTTCCAAACAACTCAAAATGTAATTTTTGCATAGGAAATCAAAATGTTTCTATGCTTCAGTTACAGCAAGTTGTTCATCATCCGGAGTATTTTCATCCATGACCGAAGGATCCTCCTTGATTAAACGTTGCAAACTCAACGTAGTAAGATAGAAGATCATCTTTATTTGCCATCGTTTGAAGTTAATACCGGAAACTTTTTGGGTTTTTCTACCAGTGCCATAGCATGAGCGGGAGTAGAATGGCTTGACGAGGTAGCAACACTCGTAAAAGTAGCACCCGTTCCCGCAACACTTCCATTAGTTTGGTTTTCATTTGTCAAATTTCTGTAAAGTTGAAAACAATACAGAGCTTTGTTAATTAGTGAAGTTTTGATATCATCAAACTGAATACCAAACCAAACATGCAACACGTAATAATGGTGAAGTTTTTATATACTTCAAACCCGTACGTTTATTATTCTGGCAAAGTTTTTATTTACTTTAAACTGGACAGAAACAATTATTGGAGAAGAAAGCAACAAGGCTTTAGTCTCCAACAAAGTATATAGAAAACAACTTAATACATATAATCCACACAGAAACATTAATAATTAGAAAATTCCTTAAACTTGTGAGCGTTACTGTGTTAAACTACAAATCAGAAAAACTGTTAGTAAAGTTACAAAAATCTGGAAAATAGTAGAGAATTAGGAATATTTCGAGTCCACAAGTTTCTTGTGTGTCCTTAAGGAATTTTAATCCTCTCACATGTTGCCAATGTAATGGATTAAATCCTCCCAGGATAAAACAGAATAAACCTTCCTGCAACAGTGGCAATACAAACTGCAAGATACCAAAGAACTCAAATAACAGAATAGAATCACACTTGCGAGTTTGAGAGAGAGAGAGACTGTGAATTAGGATGCAGTATATTCTGAAAAGAAAGAAGTTTTGGAGTGTTTTTTACGTGTCTAGAAAATGGAGCCATGCCTCAGAATTTATAGGCAATTATCAGAAGATGTGTTTGGAAAAGGTGCCTTTTCAGAAGAATACGCTGCCTGCCGTAGTTCTACCGCGGTCGTGGCAGAACTGCGTATAGAGGGGCTCTCTAAATCTGCCTGCGGCAGTTCTATCGCAGTTGCGGCAGAACCGCGGCCAGAGAGACCCTCTGAACCTTCAGTAGGGTTCTGGCGTATTTTCAGCAGTAATTTGGCATTTAATTAATTATTAAATATTAAATAAATTTTGTCCAAAAATAATCTTATCGATCGATCATTTGACAAATCCAAATCCAAAGCCGAAACCGAGCAAGCGACAACGACGGCGCGAGGGTTCATTGATTCTATATATAAGCACACTAATGTAGTTGTCCCTCACCAATGAGGGACAAAGTGCAAGACAAAAGTTCACTTCTTAAAATTTTCATTTTCTCCCCATTTCCAATTCACACTTCTTCTACTTTAAAGCCCAATGGCTTAAAGTCCAACACTCTCCTTGTACGCCTATCATGTCTCATGTCCTAGGTGAGCTGAAGATGCGCCATGTCAGGTCTAATCACCTCACCCTAATACTTTTTTGGCCTACCTTTGTCTTTCCTCAGACTTTCCACCTTCAATCTCTCACACCTCCTCATTGGAGCATCCAGACACCTCCTAATCACATGCCCGAACTATTTCAACCCCGTTTCCCATATTCTATCATCGACGGATGCTACGCTTGTATTTTCTCGAATATCTCCATTCTTAATCATGTCTCTCCTATTATACGTATACATCCATCTCAGCATCCTCATCTCTGCAACCTTCATCTGTTGGACGTAAGATTTCTTGACTGGCCAACAATCTGCCCCATAAGATATTGTTGGTCTAACCAGCACTATGTAAAACTTACCTTTAAGTCTTGGTAACACGTTCTTATCACATATAACACCGGATGAAAGCCTCCATTTCATCCACACTACTCCAACACGATATGTGACATCATCATCAATCTTTCTGTTGCCTTGGTTTACTGACCCAAGGTGCTTGAAGCTGCCTATATTAGGGATGACTTGTGAATCCAGCCTCACTTCCATGTAAGTTTCTTGGGTGGTATTGCTGAACTTGCACTTTAAGTACTATGTCTTAGTCATGTTCAACTTGAAACCTTTAGACTCCAAGGTATGCATCCAAACCTCTAGCCTAGTGTTGACCATGATACGTGTCTCATAAATTAGTACTATATCATATGCAAGTAGCTTATACCACGATACCTATGATAACTAGGAATTTTGCATGATTTTGAACCCCGTCTTACCTTAGATTTGTGCATAAAATGTGATTAAGTGGCTCTGAATTACTTACAAGTGCGCTAATTTGTAGGTTTGTACGAATAGAGGATGAATTTCATCAAAGTAGCTCAAAAAGGAGTGAAACTGGCAAAGCATCAACAAAGAGATGAAGGACTTCAAGGAAGCCTGTGCGGACCGCACTGTTTTGGTGTGCGGCCGCACAGGATGGTTCGGAGACCCAAGAGATTCAAGCACTATCTGCATGGACCGCACTGATTTGGTGTGCGGCCGCACAGGTGAAGATCAGAGAAGCCTCAAATACAGACAAGACCCACGCGGACCGCGTCCAAAACTATGCGGTCCGCGTTACTGTACTCACGCGGCCGCGTGTCATATCAGTGCGGCCCGCGTGGATAAAGGATTAGAGGCTATGCATGCAGATGATTATTGTAGTGCGGCCGCATGTCAAATGTATGCGGTCCGCGTCACTGTTCCTATGCAGCTGCATGACAAATGTGTGCGGTCCGCGCACCTATTTCAGTAGAGGACCTTCAGTAGCCCAATTACCCTACGCGGTCGCACGACAAAAGTGTGCGGTCCGCGTGAGTCCCGCAGGGGCATTTTTGTCCTGAAATTTTAGGGTAGTATAAATAGCTTCTTTTTCTTTTAAGGTCATATTAGACAATACACAGTGACGGCTGAGCACGTGAGGAGCTTGAACACGCCTATTTTGGACAAATTTATACTAGTTTAACATTAGATTTCATTTCCAATTAATTATTATGTCAATTTTAGCTTCAATTTCTTCATCTTCTTCAATTTCTATGGCTAGCTAAACCCATAGCTAGGGTTGTAGCCCAACCCTAGTGTGGGTAATTGATGGGTTAGAATACTGGATGCAAGGATGATTGTGGGTAATTGGTTTTGGGTTGAATGAATGTATTTAATTGGGATTTTGTGGTTGCAAACATGAAGTCTATATTTGTGGGTTTGGTCTCTACTTGAGAAAGGGAGTCTAAAATCTCTCATTCAATCCCAACAAGAACTTGGGATGGACCCATGAGAATGGTACTCCCAAGTAACGGGTATAAACCTCGAGAGAGTAATTACCCAACTTAAGCCTAAAAGTTGCTTGGGTAAATTAGCCTACCCAATTGGTCTCTCGAGAGTCAATTGGGTAAAATTGTTCTCTCTACCGAGAGGTGTGAGAATGAATGTATAGAGCAACGGCTATCGACTATCCCATGTATCATCTTCGCATTGAATTTCGAATACCCATTAGTTATTCCACCTAGGTATAAGCTACTTCCCTAGTCCCCTTTCCCATTAGAAAATCATAATTAGAAATAGCCTTAGCATAATTTAGACAACACAATAGTAGTAAATACAATAGCTTATACTTTGAAAATACCAAAAATGTTTGAAGATAAACTAGAAGCCAAAACTCAATTCTAGTGCAACACAATTATTCACTCCAAAAATCTAACTCCCTGAGGAAATTGACCCCGAGCCACTATTCGGGTAAGAGTCTTAGTACCCACTCATACCTTTGGGTTGAGTTTGCCACGATCACTTTTTGGCGCCGTTGCCGGGGAGTTAAACGGTGTTGATTAATTACGCTGCTAGTGTTGTGTTTTGCTTCTTCTTTCCTTCTTTTACTAATTTTCTTGATTTAATTTTAATAGGTACAAATGGCGGCAAATGCAAATCTTCCCCTTTGCGATGCCATGGCGGGGGAGGAGGTAGAGGATCTTGAGCAAGATGATTTTCCGGTACAAAATGTACCATGAAGAGCTCGAAATGCTAATGCTAATCAACAAGACCAAATTCCAGACCCTCCTCCACCACCGCCAAGGGTTGCACCAAGAGCAATGACAAATCAAGGATATGCTAGTGCAATTGTTCCTCCCCGAATCCGGGCGGGGAACTTTTAAATTACAAATGTGATGCTGACACTATTGGAGCAAAGAGGGTATTTTACGGGCTCCTCCAATCAAAATACTATAAGCACTTGAAGGGGTTCGTAGATACTTGTTGGGGAAGCAAACAAACCAATATGTCCGAATATGCTTTGCGGTTGCGACTTTTCCCTTTTTCATTGAGGGGTAAGGTGCTAGATTGGTTGGAGAGGTTGCCGAATCATTCAATCACTACATGGGACGAATTGGCGGATAAGTTCATTGCCAAATTCTTTTCCCCAACTCATATAGAGGCATTGAGAGATGAGATTCTAGCCTTCAAGCAAGAACCAACGGAGCCATTGCATGAAATTTGGGAGAGATATCGGACTATGGTGAAAGAATGCCCTAACAATGACATGACCGATGCTATGGTTCAACAAACTTTCTAATGGGGGAACAACACGGCGAACCAATGCATTGTGAACCAACTAGCGGGAGGCAATTTCATGAAGTTATCTTTGGAGGAATCATGTGAAGTAATGGACCAAATGGTCGACACTTCTTTGGCATGGCAAAGTCGGGCGAATGTACCTCAAGGAGATCCGAATATTATTCATCTACATAAAGAGTTGCATGACCACAGACAAGCCATTGCCGAGCTCACTACAACCATGAATCAATTGGCGACAGCTCAACTTCAACAAGTGCAAAATCCACGCCAAGTGAATTCTATGGAGAATGTGTCAATGTTGAAAAGAAGGAATAGAGGGCAACAAGCACAACAAAGCCAATATGATCAAAATGAGAACAACAATGATGGAGGATTTTGTAATGATGGCTTTGATGATCAAGATGAAGATTGTCAATATGTGAACAATATCGAAAGCAATAAAGGAAATCAAAACAACCAACAATGGCGTTCCCAAGGCAATTGGGGGAACAATCAAGGAAGAGGTAATTGGAATAATAACAACAATAGGAATGATAGTGGAGAGTGGAACAACCAAGGCAATAATTGGAACAATCAAGAAAATAGTGGTGGCAATTGGAGTGGCAACAACAACAATTGGGGGAACAATAACAATCAAGGCGGGTGGAATAATGGTGGCAATCAAAACAATCGGGGGCAAGGTTTTCAAAGAGCTCCTATGTACCAACAACCCAACAATCCACCCCCTTCCATTCACAAGGATCAAGTTCTTCGGGCAATGATATGGGGCGCATTGAAGCCATGTTCGAGCAAATGATAAAAAAGAATCAAGATTCGGATGCCCAACTAGCTTCTCATAATACTTCAATCCGGAATTTGGAAGTGCAAATCGGCCAACTTTCTCAATATTTGAACTCCCGACCTAAAGGTGCACTACCAAGTGACACGGTGGTGAACCTGAAGGGAGGGAACAATCATGTGATGGCCGTGACAACTAGGAGTGGAAAAGGCGGTGTTGTAAATGCCTCAAATGAGAATCGAGTTGTGGATGTGGAAGCCCATTTGAATGATGATGACATGCAAATGAATGATGACCGTGTGGTTGAGCCTATTGCAACAAATGATGTGAGAATTGAAATTGAGGATGAGGCCGGGATTGAGTCCCAAGATTCCGTGAACCCGTCTAGGGAACACATCATTGATATTCCCGAGCCATCTATTCCAAAGGCCAAGGCACCCTTGCCAAGGCCTCCTCCACCATATCCTCAAAGATTGGCAAAGCAAAAAGGAGATAATCAATTTAAGAAGTTCATAGAGATGATGAAGAGCTTGACCATTAATGTGCCATTGGTGGAGGCACTTGAACAAACCCGGGTATGCGAAATTTATGAAGTATTTGGTGACGAAGAAGAGGTCAATGGATTGTGAAACGATAACAATGACTCACCAAGTGAGTGCCATAGTTCATTCCATGGTTCCTAAGTTAGAAGACCCCGGAGCCTTCACCATCCCTTGTAATATCGGATGTGCCAATTTTGCCAAAGAACTTTGTGATTTGGGTGCTAGTATCAATCTCATGCCATACTCCATATTTAAAACCTTGGGTATTGGAAAACCCCGTCCAACATCAATGAGGTTGCAAATGGCGGACCATTCTTTGAAGAGGCCTTTGGGAATTATTCACGATGTGCTAGTGAGAGTTGACAAGTTTATTCTACTGGCCGATTTTGTCATTCTTGATTGTGAAGTTGATTTTGAGGTGCCTATCATTCTTGATAGTCCATTCTTGGCTACCGGGAAAGCTCTTATAGATGTTGAAGCCGGTGAATTGACATTTAGGGTCGGTGATGAGAAGGTGGTTTTCCATGTGTGAAAATCGATGCGCCAACCAAATAGCACCGAAGTGTGCTCGTTTGTGGACATTGTCACGGCGATGATAATGGATGACACAAGCGCCATGATCAATGTTGAGGATCCTCTTGAGGCGGTACTTTTAAACATGGAGACCAATGAAGATGCCGAACGTGTGGAATGTGTGAATGCTTTACATGGTATGGGCTCGTATTCTTATGAGCCAAGGAAGCTATCATTGGTTCTTGAGAACCGAAAGACTCCTCCTACAAAGCCATCCATTGAAGAGCCACCGGTGTTAGAGTTGAAACCACTTCCTCCTCACCTCAGGTATGAGTACTTGGGTCCTAATTTCACTTTGCCAGTCATTCTTTCTTCTTGCTTGACTAACATGCAGGTTGACGCCACTTTGGCGGTCTTACAAAAGAGGAAGCAAGCGATTGGATGGACTTTGGCGGACATTCGGGGAATAAGCCCCGTGTTTTGCATGCACAAAATAATATTGGAGGAGAATGCTCGACCATCACTTGAGCATCAAAGAAAACTGAACGAGGCTACTCAAGAGGTCGTCAAGAAAGAGATTATAAAATGGTTGGATGCCGGGGTGGTTTAACCCATCTCGGATAATTCTTGGAATTCCCCGGTCCAATGTGTTCCCAAAAAAGGTGGCATGACGATTGTCACCAATGCAAAGAATGAGGTAATTCCTACTCGTACTGTTACGGGTTGGAGAGTTTGTATGGATTATAGAAAGCTTAACAAGGTGACAAGGAAGGATCATTTTCCATTGCCGTTCTTGGACCAAATGTTGGACCGCTTGGTGGGTAGAGCTTATTATTGTTTCTTGGATGGTTATTCGGGGTATAATCAAATCCTCATTGCCCCAGAAGATCAGGAGAATACTACCTTTACATGTCCCTATGGTACATTCGCTTTCTCTCGAATGCCATTCGGATTGTGTAATGCCCCAGCCACGTTGCAGAGGTGCATGATGGCGATCTTCACCGACATGGTGGAAGACATTCTCGAGATATTTATGGATGATTTCAGTGTAGTTGGAGATTCCTTTGATGATTGCTTGGCAAATTTGGACCGTGTATTGGCTAGATGTGAAGATACAAACTTGGTACTTAATTGGGAAAAGTGCCACTTTATGGTGAAAGAAGAAATTGTCTTGGGGCACAAAGTTTCAAAAGATGGTATTCAGGTCAACAAGGCAAAGATTGAAGTCATTCAAGGCTCCCTCCCCCTAACTCTGTCAAAGGGGTGAGGAGTTTCCTTGGGGACGCCGGGTTCTATCAGCGATTCATCAAAGATTTTTCCAAGATTGTAAACCCTTTGTGTAGACTTTTGGAGAAGGATGCAAAGTTTGTTCTTGATGAGAGATGCACAGAGTCTTTTGAGTTGTTAAAGCATAAATTGACAACTACCCCCATCATCACTGCACCCAACTGGAATTTGCCTTTTGAACTAATGTGTGATGCTAGTGATGTGGCGGTAGGTGTGTTACTTGGTCAACGGATCAACAAGATGTTCCACCCAGTGTACTATTCAAGTAAAATAATGAATGAGGCTCAGCGGAATTGTACCGTCACGGAGAAGGAGTTGTTAGCCATTGTATTTGCCATGGAGAAATTTCGTCCTTATCTTATGGGGGCTAAGGTGATAATCCATACCGATCATGCCGCCCTTCGGTACTTAATGACAAAGAAGGACTCCAAAGCAAAATTGATGAGATGGGTACTTCCCCTTCAAGAATTTGATCTAGAAATTGTGGACCGAAAAGGGAGTGAAAATCAAGTGGCAGACCACTTGTCTCGTCTAGAAGAGGAGGGGAGGCCATCCAACGGCCTTGAAATCAATGATTCATTTCCGGATGAGCAACTCCTTGCAGTGTCAATGAATGATATGACATGGTTCGCTGATATAGCCAACTACCTTGTGTCCGGTGTGATTCCATGTGAGCTTTCTTCCAACCAAAGAAAAAGCTAAAGCGGGAGAGTTTGGACTTTTATTGGGATGATCCATACTTGTTCAAAATTTGCACGGATGTAGTGATTAGAAGGTGTGTCCCGGAGAGCAAACAAATGAGCATCTTGGAAGCTTGCCACTTCTCTTCCTATGGTGGTCACCATGGGGGAGTAAGGACGGCCTCCAAAGTCTTGAGTTGTAGATTCTATTGGCCGACAATTTTCAAGGATTCTAGTGAGTTAGTGAAGAGCTGTGATGCATGTCAAAGAGCTGGAGAGGAATTTCAAAAAGAGATGAGATGCCCCTAAACACCATTCTAGAAGTTGACATTTTTGATGTGTGGGGCATTGACTTCATGGGACCGTTCGTGAGTTCTTGTGGAAACGCATATATTTTGGTAGCAGTGGACTATGTTTCGAAGTGGGTAGAAGCCGTGGCTCTTCCTAAAACATAGAAGCCATGGCTCTTCCTAACAACGAAGCCCGAAGTGTTGTGAACTTCTTGAAGAAATACATCTTTACAAGATTTGGGACCCCCGTGCCATCATTAGTGATGGGGGCTCCCATTTTTGTAACAAGGCTTTCGATTCATTGTTGACCAAGTATGGTGTTAATCACAAAGTCACTACTCCATACCATCCCCAAGCAAGCGGTCAAGTTGAAGTTTCAAATCGGGAAATCAAAAGCATCTTGTCTAAGACGGTCAATGCAAATAGGACCAATTGGTCCAAGAAACTAAATGATGCATTGTGGGCGTATAGGATGACCTACAGAACGCCAATTGGTATGTCTCCCTATCGATTGGTGTTTGGTAAGGCTTGCCATCTTCTAGTAGAGCTTGAACATAAAGCAATGTGGGCCTTGAAAAAACTGAACTTGGAATGGGATGTAGCGGCTAATCTCCTGGTTGATCATTTGAATGAGCTTGACGAGTTTAGATTTCATGCATACTCCAGCTCATCCTTATACAAGGATAAGATGAAGTACCTTCACGATAAATATGCTCGAAGCAAAGAGTTCAAGGTTGGTGACATGGTTCTTCTCTTCAATTCCCGGTTGAGATTGTTTCCGGGAAAGCTCAAGTCAAAGTGGAGTGGTCCTTTTGAGGTAGTAGGTGTGACCCCGTTTGGAGCTCTAGACTTAAAGAACAAGAATGGTGAAATATTTCGAGTAAACGGGCATCGGGTGAAGCACTACTTGGGGAAGCTGGATGAAAGCCAGATGGTGGCACTCTTGAACTTGAAGTGATGGTATGGTAATTTGCGTCGTGTCGCGACGTTAAATCGGGCACTTCTTGGGAGGCAACCCATGTGTTTTTCTTTTCCTTTGTTTTCTTCATCAGTAGGATAAGATTTTTGAGCTAACAGTGTGTGAAGTGTTGCAGGGAGTGTGTTGAAATAATGCAGGAAAATACAGAGTGAACAGTTCTCTAAAGTTTGGGCCACGCAGCCGCACCACAAAACAGTGCGATCCGCGTGGGGTGATGAAATTGTTGACCTGAGCCAAGGGAACCTGCGCGGTCCGCATACCAAAAGTGTGCGGTCCGCGTAGGGGTGGACAAGAGAGGATGCAAAATATCAAGTCTCTGAAGATTGGCCACGCGGCCGCACACCAAATCAGTGCGGTCCGCGTGGGAATTGGTCAACTAAGCAGTTCTTTGAAATTTTCCACGTGGCCGCATTACAAAACAATGCGGTCCGCGTGGAAGCTTAACAAGCGGAAGGGTTTCTAAAGATAGGCACGCGGCCTCACATCGAAATAGTGCAGTCCGCGTGACCTGCTGGATAAAATGAACACAAGGAAACTCCTGCGCGGTCTGCGTGCCAAAAGTGTGCGGCCGCACAGGTAGGTAAGTTATGGGTCCCACATCCTTTTCTATAAATAGGGACCTCTGGCCTTCATTAAACCTTTTGGCCAAATTTCTTTCTGAGACACAAAAATCACTATTCACTCCCACTCTTTGGTAACATTTCATCTTTGATTCATTGTATTCATTATTTTACAGTTTGTGTAAATTAATTAATGTTAGCGTAACTTCTTAATTTCTTTATTTTCTTCTTTTAATTGATAACTTTAGGATCAAGCATGCTAATTATAGAACTAGGGCTATATTTACCTGTTAAAATAATTGAGTAGAGACACCTAGGACACAAGATAGTGAACACAATGGACTGAATTGAACAAAAAGATGCCCTATCAGTTTTTATATTTTGCCCTATGCGGCCACACACTTTTGTTGTGCGGTCCGCGTGAAATTCTGACTGACCAATCACACCTATGCAGCCGCGGTCCAAATTAGTGCGGACCGTGTGCCCGAGGTTCAGAGAATGACAAATGTGTTGGTTTCTTCTGTGCGGACCGCGTCCATTTCTGTGCGGTCCGCGTTGACCTCACGCGGCCGCACAACAAAACAGTACGGTCCGCGTGGGTCAACTTCAGAGAGTCTGTTGTTGGGTGATCAACCTGTGCGGACCGCGTGTCAAAAGTGTGCGGTCCGCGTTGACCTCACGCGGTCGCGATGCAAATCAGTGCGGTCTGTGTGGGTCAACTTCAGAGGATACTACATGGTACTGGTTAGCCTGTGCGGACCACGTGTCAAAAGTGTGCGGTCCGCGTGGCCTCTGTTCTTCCCTGTGCTGTTTTAATTAATATCTTCTGTCATTGTATACTGCTCACAGGCTTCGACTAACCAATATAGATTGTACTTTTGCAGGCAATGAAGAAGATGTTAGCACAACGTGGGGGTAAACAACCCGGGAGGGGTGGCCCCTCTCGAGGGGGCAAAGGCAAAAGGATAGTAAAACTCACCCCGGAGGCCCGGGAAAACATCAAGAAAACCCGAAAGATAATTTGGGAAGCAGACAGAGCGGTCTCTCATTCCACGGGAAGTGATTGCGTTCCTTCCAGGAGTATCACATCGGAGTCTGCCCCCTCCCACATAGAAGTCTCAGTACCAATCATGCCCTCCTCATCTCCAGAGGGAGATCAACCCACAGAGGCCACTTCCAAGGCACCCTCCAAGTAAGTCAATGTAGTCTCGGACTCGTCTGAAGAGTCTCGAGCTGAGAAGCAGAACAATGATGGTGAGTACTCCACTTCTCCCACAACTTCACTATCAGGGGAGCGTTGAGGTCAGGGTGAGGGAGGTGAGCCACATGTTGGGGGGATAGAGCGGACCAGAGATCCCAATGTGTGGGCCGATAGGTTTGTCAGTCAGCAAGTGTGAGCACATGATTTTTGCACTAGGCAAACAAGTTCCAAAATTAAAATAAATAATATTTTTGGTTGCAATTACATGTTTTGTTTGAAATAAGAAGCATTTGTGTGATTGAGTAATTATAAATTAAAATTAGAAAAAACAAAATAGGCTAAGTACTTGCATTGTGGAATTGATTAGTTAAAAAAGGAAAATCATCAAAAAAAGCTTTAATTAGTAGAAATTATAGGAAAATAGTAGAAAATTGCCAAAAAATATTAAAAAATTAGAGTTAGTAGGAAATTAAGTAATTTAAATAATACAAAATAAAAGAAAGCAAAAATACAAAAGAAGGTACATAAAATAATTTAAAACAACCAGAAAATACAAAAATACATGTGGGTTTAAGTATTTTGGGCCAAAAAGACCTGAATTAAAAGGCCCAAATGCATTGGCCCAAGGTAATCGGTCCAAGCTCATCAAGGAGAGTTGATCTCAACCGTCCATCAGGCCAAATCCAATGGCCAAGAAGTAATCCGGAACTAATTTTTAAAAAAATGAAGGTGAGATTCAATCTCCACTGTTCAAACAGGCTGAATCCAACAGTGGAAATAAGGGCCGAAATTAATGGGTTAATTAAATAAATAGGATTTATCTGAGCCGTCCGCTTAGATGATCTGATGGTTGAGACCTTTGGTCTCTTGGGTAGCCAAACGATGCCGTTTAAGTAACGCTATTGATGACAGTTGATCTTCATCAGATCAACGGTCCAGATTTTCTTATACTTCCCGCCTATAAAAGGCTCTTGTCTGAGAGAAGACGGCCATTTGCACATTACCCTAACCCTAGCCGCCTCTAGAACCCTCCTTCGTCTCCCTCTTCATCTTCATCATCCCTCATCAACCCTAGCCGGCCATGGAGGCCACCACCTCCCACAGTGGTCTCCGGCCACCATCCAACCTTTCTTCTCCTCTTCTCTTTCCTCTTATTCTTCTTCTTCTCCATCAAACCCTAGAAAACCCTAGAAACAGACCCCTTTTCTTGATAGCCGGTCACCGGAACCTACCTCCGGTGACCACCAAACAATGAATCTCCCTTCCAAACCAATGCCAATCGGACCGCCTTGGTCCAATCTACCCAACCCTACCACTCATTCCCTTCGAATCTACCCAGAACCCTTCGAATATCCCAAAAGAAGTCACCGGAACCCTAACTCCGACGACTCAAAATCTCAAACCCTTCAAGATCCAGTCTTCTTACCCTCCCAAACACTCCACTATAACCAAAAACCCCTAAAGACTTCACCTTAAAGTCTAAGACAAAAACCAGAAAGAAAAATGAAAAACAAGAGAAGAAAAAAGAAGAACAAAGGTTTGGGGAAAAAAGATATGAAAGAAGTAAAAGGGGAAAGCTTGGGGGACAGACCCCGCTAAGCTAAGTACCTTCCCTATTTTATTTTTCGTTTTTCTTTGCTTTTTCTGTTTGATTTATGTTTTTCTTGTCTTGCATGTTTTTATCTGTCTTTTTCTATATCTCGTGCTTCACATGATTTTAGGGTTTGACTTGCTCGTCTTTCATCTCTTCTTCCTGTTTGTCTGTTCATCTTCTTTTGTTTATTCTTGTATGTTTTTCTGTTTTCTTTAAATCTCAAAACCTCATGGCTACATCTATTTAGTAATAAGGGTTCTTAACCTGTTCATCTTCTATATCTATCTCTGTGTTACTTGCTTGTTTTCTTCGAAAGAGCTTATTAGTATTAGGGTGGTTTTGTTCATCATTGGTTTTCTTGTTTTGACTTGTTTCCTCTGTTCTATCGATCATGATTCTTTCTTCTTCTAAGTTCAATGATCTTGCCTTTTCTTTGTCATCTTGACTTGTGGTTTCTGATTCATTTCAAAAAGCATGACTGTTGATTTTTGTTTTATCTCTCATCTCTTATATGTTTATTCCTCCGTTTGTCTGTTTAAAGTCATGCTTTATTTCTGATAAGTCAAATGTTACTTTGATTCTCTTCTTTTCTTTATTTTTGTTAAATCATATAGTTTTTGATCTGTTTTGACTCTTATAGCATAACTCCTCTTTTATTGTCATGCATGCTCTGTTCTCTTTTCATCTTCGTATTAAGTCACCTTTGTGTATTCTTCACCCTTGTCTATAAGTTTCCCTATTTGTCTGGTCTTCAATATCTCATCTTTAAAAGTAAATATCTCTGTTTGTTTCCAGTCATGCTTTAGTTGTTTTATGCTTTCATTGTTTTCCCCTTTTAGCATGATTCTAGGATTAGCCATTAGACTCTCATGTCTACTTAAGGACTACTACTCTAAGAACACCCTCAGAGGTCTTTCACATGCATTTTAAATATCCATGATCTTTCTCCTGTCTTGTGGCATGATAGATTCAAGACTCTTTTTTCATTATCTTCTCCATATCCTTCTGTTTCATTTTTTTAAATCTTATTTGTCCTGACTTGTATGGAAAGTGGCTTGGTCTGATTGATATCATAGATCCATAGATTCTTGTGGGCCATGCTTAAATCCTTCTCTGATTGTTTGTGATAGTCTATGCTCCTGTGTGCACATGTGCCATAAACCTTAAGGTTTTGAAGATTTTCAATTGTCATCTGATTTGAGCTAGTAGTAACTAGGTCTAAATTGACATGGGTTCATACTTTGTCACATTGAAATTGGATAATATGAATTGATTAACTAAGATTCAACCATATCAAATTGCATTTTCTGAGTTTTGGTTGATTAATGCATCTTGTTTGATCTTATGTGCCTCTGTATGCAATACATGTTGAAAATGACTGAGTTTTAGTAGTTCTTGTTAAGTGTGAGTATTTTATTAACACTGATCAACCTTAGGGGATTGGTTATAGCTGCTAGTGCTAGATTCCATGAAAATGGCTAGTTTTTAAATAAGCTTAAGACTGAAAACTGAACAAACATAGGATATTAGGTAATAAGTGACCAAAGAGTGGTCAATTTTACAAGTTGATCAACTCTACAAGGTCCAAACATACTAGTCCATCTCAAAAGAGGCTAGTTGTGCAAAACTGGTTAAGTCTGCAAATGGTGGCTTACCAAGGCTCATTTGAGCCATGAATCTCAGGTGGCTAGGTCTGCAAAGACCTTAGCCCAGCCTGTTGATCAGTTAAAAGTCTAGAACATGCAAAGATGGGCTACGTCTGCAATACCAGACTTGCCCAGGCTCATTTTGAGCCTTGAACCACTAGTGGCCAAGCCTGCAAAGCCTTTGGGCCCAATTGTGTTCAGAAAATGGGTGCAATTACCCAAGCCAAGTCTCAACTTGAGACTGGCAAAATTTTGAATAGTTTAAATACAATAATAAAGTAGGCTAGTCCTGCAATTAGTCTTAAAATGAACTAAAAAAGGTTAATTAACTAAAAATGAAACAAAAAAAGGCTAAGTTTTAAATAATAGAACTGGCCAGTCCTTAAATGCCAATGCAAGGACTGGCCATAGGTTAAAAAAGGCCCAAAAGCTGAATACCAGACCTAGGTAGGTCGGGTAAAACAACCAATTCATTAAGGGCATAAAGGGAAACCAAAAAGGTAAAATGGTGAATAGTTTAGAACATATAGGGTTAAGGGAGTCATTTGTACCCCTGATTTCTGCAATTTTGCAGAAGTTTAAGGGTATAATGGTCTCCCTAAAAAGGGAAATCTGTAAAAATCTTTATCCCTTAAGGATACTTTAGTAAAAAGCTTTGAAAGGGAATCTTTTAGAACCTTCCAGCACATGCTGGAAGGGATTTGATAACTGAAATATGGGTCTAAGTGTAAGTTTGATAATTTTAAGAGGGGGAGAAGTGGGATTTAATCCCATACTTTCTCCCCAAGTCATCAGCCCCTTCCCTTCCTATAAATACTCCTAAAAAGAATGAATTAGGGGCTGGCTTTTGAAGAAAAGTTCAGAGAAAAACATATTAATAGCTAGTCACTATTTTAAGCATATTCGTGTGAATTTTCTGATCAAGCCTGGTCTGGATTTCTGTGTGCTGTTGCTGTGGTCTTTGTTTGCTAATATTCAAGCTCCTACTGTTGCATTGCTGTTCGAGTCATTTGTTGTTGCTTATTTGCCTGAATCCCCTTAGACTCATTGGTTTTTTCTTGTTGATCCAGGTATTCTCCTGTTCGCTAAAAGTTGTAATGGCGAATTGATTGAATGAAATTGAAGCTTCAGCTTAATTATTGTGTTATTATGCAGTCTGTAGTTTGATATTGTCATTAGTTTTTTTAGTATTAGCATAGATTCATAGTTTGATTGTAATATAGTATGCAATAACACAAAAACAAAGACAACTGATGTAATAGATAGCTTAATAGTGGTAGAATAATGTAGATAGCATCTCGCCTAGTTTAAATAGGTAAAACACTAAAACATAAGTTAATTAATCAAAGTTTCGGACCGTTAATTGATCTTCATAGTAGTCTCGTAAACTAAAATCACATGGCTAACCACCTATTTTGAAACCGCATTTAGGCATAAGTAAGATTGGAAGAAAAATTCTAGATTGAGCTGTGATTCACATAATATTGGGGTTTAACGACTTTGTAGTGAGCTAAGCTATAGTACAATCAGTAGTTTAATTATGATAAAGTCTTTGATCCACTTAGATGAAAGTATTCAAGTTCTATTAATGATTGTTTAGACTGTAATCACTACTTGTGTAGTTAGTTTAAATTTAAGGATCGGAAGTTCAGATTCGATCAAGCTTAAAAGGGAAATAACTGGGTAGTTAAATAACTTAATTAGAACTAGATTTGTGATGTTAATAGGTTTAGTTCATAATGAAACCAATGATGTAGTTGTGCATCTGTGAATAACTCATTTAGCTTTCCTAGATAATGTGAGTAGTTAGTTGAATCGTTTTAATTTAATCAAATCTCATAGATAATTAAGTTGTGTTCTTAGATCCTTCAACCAGTAAGCAATTTGATGTTAATGTAAACTTTTGGTTATGAATTGGTAGTAAAGACAGTCTGTTAAGTTCTCATGTACATAGATAATTGACTTAGAGTTACTGATTTGTGTATTAATTTCCTTAATGCGAAATAAAAATGCAATTTGATTCTTTATCGATTTCAGATATGTACCTTCATTTGTATACTCATATTGTTGTTGTCCTTATTTGGTTTGGGCCCAATACATGGCGTGGGCCTGAACTGTGGTATAAAGCCAACTAGACCTTTGAGCCAGAGCTAAAGAACAGCCTGGGTCTTTGAGACCCGGGCAGATCAGACGCCCAATCGAGTGAGGAAACAAGAGCCCAAGCCCAATGAAGCAAACGAAAGTGGCATGGCCTTGATATTGAAATACGAAATAGATTAAGGAAAAAACATGTATAGAAAATGTAGTTGAACAAATAGGATTGGACTTTAATAAATAATTGGGATGAGCCTTGCACGATATTAAATAGCGGGGCCCCCTTTAGTAATATGATAACACAAATAGACCCGGGAAGGCTATTAGCAAATTCCATAGCCTCACCCAAAACAATTAAAAGCCGATAGACCTTTTAGGGCACGATTTAATATACGTTCCTATGAACGAGTATGCACTTGGTGCAACTCAAATCTTAAATCCCGGCAAAGCCGAAATGTACCAAAGGTCACAGGCGTACCGGTTGCGGTGTGACTCGAGGCGCATTTTTGCGATGTCGCAAATTCTATAAAATATTAAAAAGTAAAAGCACATACGTATTGTTAAAATATGTAATGAGTCAAACAAGAGTCAAGAACGATGATTGAGCAACCATGCTAAAACCACGGAATTCGGGAGTGCCTAACGCTTTCTCCCGGGTTAACAGAGTTCCTTATCCAGATCTTTGTTTCGCGGACATTAATAAAAGAGTCAACTTCCTCGGATTCGGGATTAATCTGTGACTTGGGACACCATTATTTTCCCAAGTGGCGACTCTGATAATTAAACAAAAATCCCGAGCCGATTGTCCTTTAAGTGGAAAAACTCCTTCCTCTGTGCTATTATATCCGTCTCGGGTATTAGAACATCGAGGTATACCCTACATATATGCATATTATGTTTTGGGGCAGTAAAAAGGGAAGTGTGACAGCAAGCATGGCATAAGTTCAGAGAGTGGTGGCCAAAGAGGAGATTGATCCCAGAGAGGAGGTTTATAGATGCGGACCTGCTTCCGCACAACCCTCACGTGCAAGCACAGTTTCACACGAGAGAGGGTTGGGGCTTCTTTAAGGAGCGGGTGGAGAATGCAAATGAACACATGGTGAATGAGTTTTATGTCAATATCTATCATCTAGTCCGGGATTCCACTGCCACAAAAGTTAGGGACCAAATTGTGTTGTTTGATGGAAAGTCGCTTAATGAGTTCTTGGGGTTCGCAGAAGAAGATGAATATCAGTATGTAGAGAAGTTAGCTCAGAAGGAGGAGGCCCGACCTTGGTTAGCAGAGGTGCTAGCAGCTCCCGGAACTGTTCCGGTGTGGCTAAAGGCACATGAGAAGATTTATAGGAACACCCTTAGCTTTGAGGCGAAAGGGTGGTTGAACTTTGTCTGCAACCGTCTGGATCCCACCACTCATGACCATTCAGTTCTGATTGATAGAGCGGTGTTGGTAGCTTCGATCATGGCAGGCTTCCCACTGAATGTGGGAAATATCATGTATAGGGTCATATCCAATGTGGGCAATGAGACCAAGACGAACTACCCCTTCCCCAACACATTGACGATATACTTCAGAGAGCTGAAAGTGAAAAGGAAGAAATTTGATGTTTTGGTGCCTCCAGCGGAGGCATACTCATGGTATGATCAAAAGGGTCCGGATAACCCTAAGACGGCCAAAAAGAGCCAAGCCACCACTTCCACCACAGCTGGCCGGTCTGAGGAGCCAGCTGCCACTACTACTGAGCAGACCACTTCACTCCCTCTGGGTCCATCTACAGCACCCTCCTCCTTCTATAGCTGATCCAGATATTCCAGTCTCCAAGACGCACCGGTTCACTGCCAACCAACTGTCATACACTTTGACTAGTTTGAACAACTGGATGTCAGCTGCGACATCCAAGTTGTCCACTTTGACGACAGTGGTTCAGTCCCATAGTGCACCTATGACGGTGGAGGTCCCAGCTTCTATTGGGGACACATTGAAGAAGATCCTGGAAAACCAGGAAAAGATGATGAAGAAGCAGGACAGTCTAGCTGAGGCGGTCGATTCACATAGCAAGGCACTCAAAAGCCTTACTAGAGAGCACAGGAAGCTGAGGAAGACCAAGGCCTCAACGGAGTCGGTTGCAGCTCTTAAGGAGAAGGTAGACAAGCTGGTAGCTGACCAGTTGCCCCTAGATCATCTATTTGGTGAGCCATCCATAGAGCCACAGCCGGAGTAGCCGCAGGAGGAGCTCAGGCCACACAAGAAGAGGAAGCTCCCCAACACTGAGGGAGTGGTTATCAGAGTAGCCCCTGAGCAGCAGGAGGGATCCTGTAGTGCACCCATAACAGCACCCACAGCAGGACCCACAATAGCAGATGAGCCTCCTCTAGAGCATGCACCTGTCCCAGCAGTACCACAGCAGGTTGGGGACCAGTCTGAGGTCCCCACCACTACAACGGATGAGGGAGCCATTCAGAGCCACCCTATTGATCAGGCTTGAGGGGCCATCTATATCCTTTCTCTTTGTGCTTTATTTGATAGTTAACATTGAGGACAATGCTAGCTTTTATTCGTGGGGGTGTGCCCTACCATTTTTGATTTTTGGGATTGTATATATTTGACTACTTTTAGTACATTCGTAGACGTAGTATTTGTATATATTTTAACGCTTTGATCTACTTTAGTTTCATTTTGAACATTTTTTTGATTGTATATACGAATCCATCTTTGTTCATAGTTCATTTGCTTTTTCATTTTTGGTTGCTCTCGTAGAATCATTAGTTTTTGTTTTAAGCTTTCAATAAACCCTTGGTTTTCTTAATGCCACGGTTCTTTCCAAGGGTAAAGTGTTGTGTGAACTGGGTGGCTCTTCCCTATGATAGATAGCATGACAACTTTCTTAAGGGTTGAGTCAGTTTTTTTTTCTTTTTGATTTTGAAACTTTTTGTTAGTTAAGGGTACCTCGGGCGAACTTCACTTGGTCCTAGCACATTTGTCTCCGATCTTATGGTCAAAGACATTAAGTTGTGTCTAGATTGGTGAAAGTTGTGGCCTTGAGAATCTTGTGTTGATGGAACAACCATCTATTGGTCATATGGACCAAAGTGTGCTCGAATCTATTCCGAGGTTGTTGTGGGCCTTCGACTCCATTTCTTGGTGATATCTGAGTGTAAGTGTGGTGAGAAAGTAGAATTGTGAGCCCAAGCACCGTACCGATGGTCTAGAACTTGCCCCGAATGTTTGTTGAGGCAAAATCCTAGGTGAAACTTGACTTGAGAAGTGAGTGTAGGCTACCTTTGATCCAAATGAACATATTGTCACGACCCGGATTTTTTCCCCAACATCGGGATCGTGATGGAGCCTACTCGTGGTAGCTAGGAAAGCCACATTATTCATACTATCCTGTTTTTAACACAATTTTAATTAAATAAATGCGGAATACTTTATCGAAATAGAAATAACTAATTACAAGATGAAAATCATACTGAAATCCTCTACCCAAGACGTGGAGTCACCAACTCACGAACTACTATGGAATACTACACATAAAAGTCTGAAAGAAATATAACATAAATCTGTTTGTCTCGGAACAAAGAAACTACAACTAGTAACATAAATAAAGAGAGAGAGACGCCGGGCCTCCGGACGTCTGCAAGCTACCTCGGTCTCAAATATGATCAACTCCCACGCAATCGATTTATTGCTGCTGCTCCTGATCGTAACCTGGACCTGTGCAAAAATGCACAGAAGTGTAGTATCAGCACAACCGACCCCATGTGCTGGTAAGTGCCTGGCCTATCCCGGCGAAGTAGTGACAAGCCTAGGACCAGACACCCACATAAACCCGTGCAATTCAATATATATGTATACCACAGAATAACAAGAAATAACCAGGTAATAACACAATAAGGAATATCTCAAAGAATTCAACAATTAACAACAGTTAATAAATTCACAAGGAAAAACAAAGTACAATGGAAACACAAATAATATCAAGTCAAGGAATAGCAAGTAGTTGCACGGCATCACCCTTCGTGCTTTTACTCTCATCCTCACCAAATAAGCAAATAGAGTACACGGCATCACCCTTCGTGCTTTTACTCTCATCCTCACATCCATAGTACGGCATGATCCTTCGTACATGGTTCAATAACAGAGGGCACGGCATGATCCTTCGTGCATAATCAACAAAACATGGCACGACATTAACCTTCGTGCATAAATAAATAAACATGGCACGGCATCACCCTTCGTGCATTATCACTCTTCCTCACCCAAATAACAATCACAGTTAAGGGCAAAGAAAGAAGCAATAATTCATAAACTGTCCCAACAAGGGCAATCAATAATCATCTTCACAACAAGTCTCAATAATTATCTTCACAACAAGTCCCAACAAGGGAGAACAATAACAATTCATCTGTAATATATCTCAAATAATCATTTTTTTAACGACTCACGGTCATACTAGACGCCAGTGTATGGATGCTCGTCACCACAGCCCATACACCGCACTCGATCACATAACACATAACACATAATCCTATTCCCTCAAGCTAGATAGAACAAACACTTACCTCGAATGTTTATGAACAATTCAATCCGTGGAAATGTCTTTTTCTTTCAAATTTGGCTCCAATCCAACCGTATCTATACACAATTGATTTAATATCATCAATACTACTCAACAAACTAATTCTTAAGACCAAATACCACTTTTACAACATTCTGCCCGGAATAGTGAATTTCAACCCCGGGCCCACATGGTCGGAACTCGGGGTTAGGACCAAAATCCAGTTACCCATCCCCCACGAGTTCATGTATATGATTTGTTTCAAAATCGGACCTCAATTCGAGGTCCAATTTCCCAATTTATGAAAAACCCTATATTCTAACAAAAACAAGAAATTCTACCATGAAAACCTTTGATTTCTAATAAAAAAACATGTTTAATGATGTTAGGAATTGAAAGAATTAAGTAAAAAGTGACTTACAATTGTTTTGATGAAGAAGGAATCCGTGAAGAATCGCAAATGGGTGTTTTTGTTTTGTAAAAAGTGAAGAAATGGACTGAAAATCGTGTTTTACAGGTCTCTGTGTTCGCATTTGCGAACATGGGTTCGCAATTGCGAACCCCGACCAATTTCCGGAGTTTGAAAAATAAGCTAAGGGCTGGGAAGTTCGCATTTGCGAACATTTGTTCGCATTTGCGATCACTGGCAGACAAAGGGAGTGTTCGCATTTGCGAACTAATGTTCGCATTTGCGAACATAGGCTGTATAAGGCAGTGTTCGCATTTGCGAACAATGGTTCGCATTTGCGAACCAAGGAAGTATAGGGAATGTTCGCATTTGCGAACTTTTGTTCGCATTTGCGAACATAGGCAGGCCCTGGGGACTTTCGCATTTGCGAACACTTGTTCGCATTTGCGAACAAGGCTGGGCATGAGGGGTTTCGCATTTGCGATCAGGGTTCGCATTTGCGAGCCCTGCCTTGTACTGCCCCCTTCGCAATTGCGAGAAATACTTCGCAATTGCGAAGCCAACAGCTCGGTGAAAAACCAGTAGTGCAAAAATTCAAAATTTCATCCAACGGCCTGTCAAATCTTTACCCGAGCCCCCCGGGCTCCCAACCAAACATGTACACAACTTCAAAAACACATTATGAACTTGTTCGTGCGATCATATCGCCAATATCACATCGTTTTCATCAAATCTAACCTCAAGTTCATGATTTTCATACTTTTGGTTTTCAAAACTTTCAAACTTGGAACTCAAGGTCCAAACCATCTCAAACGACATCCGAATGTCACCAAACTTTACAGAAATCACATATATAATATTTAAGACTTGTACCGCGCGTCGGAACCAAAATACGAGCCCGATACCAAGCTTAATTAATTCATTTCCTTTAATAATTACATCAAAAATAATTTCATAGAAAAATTCATAACTTGGGCTCTAGGCCTCAGAATTCGACTCCGGACGCATGTCCAAGTCCCATATTTTCCTACGGACCTCTCGGGACCATCCAATCTCGAGTCCGGATCCGTTTACCAAAAATGTTGACCGAAGTCAACCATATCAATATTAATATCATTTTTATCCAAATTTCTCATAGAATTCATATTTTCTATCACAAAATCTTTTCGGCTACATGCTCGGATCGTGCACGTAAATCGAGGCAACATAGAATGAGGTTTTCAAGGCCTCAGAAGCTCGAAATGATTAATTAAATAAGTGATGACCCTTTGGGTCGTCACAATCTCCTCCTCTAAAACAACCGTTCGTCCTCGAACGGACAAAAGAAAGAAGTACCTGAGTCAGGAAACAAGTGTGGGTAGCGGCTCCGCATATCAGACTCGGACTCCCAGGTCGATGCCTCAGGAGGCTGACCTCTCCACTGAACACGCACAGAAGGATAACTCTTCGACCTCAACTGTCGAACCCGCCGGTCTAGAATAGCCACCGGCTCCTCCTCGTAAGATAGATCATTGTCCAATTGGACAGTACTGAAGTCTAACACATGTGTGGGATCGCCGTGGTATCTCCGAAGCATAGATACGTGAAAAATTGGATGCACGACTGATAAGCTAGGCGGCAAAGCTAATCTGTAAGCCACCCCTCCCACTCTGTCTAGAATCTCAAATGGACCAATATACCTAGGGCTGAGCTTGCCCTTCTTCCCGAACCTCATCACGCCCTTCATAGGCGACACTCGAGAGCAATACTCGTTCACCAACCATGAAATCTACATCTCGAACCTTACGATCCGCATAAGTCTTCCGCTTGGACTGAGCTGAACGCAATCTCTCCTGAATAGTCTTGACCTTATTCAAGGCCTCCTGAACTAAGTCTGTACCCAACAACCGAGCCTCTCCGGTTCAAACCATCCAACTGGTGATCGACATCGCCTACCATACAACGCCTCATACGGAGCCATTTGGATGCTAGATTGGTAACTGTTATTATAGGCGAACTCTGCTAACGGCAGAAATCGGTCCCACGAGCCTCCGAAATCAATAACACAGAGCTCGAAGCATGTCCTCTAGAATTTGAATAGTCCTCTCGGATCGGCCATCCGTCCGAGGATGAAATGCCGTACTCAACCGAACCTCTGGGTGCCTAACTCTCGCTGGACCGCTCTCCATAACCGCGAGGTAAATTGCGTACCCCGATCGGAGATAATAGATACTCTGGCACTCCACGGAGACGAACAATCTCCCTAATGTAAACCTCGCTAACCTCTCCGACGAGTAGGAGACAGACATTGGAATAAAGTGTGCTGACTTGGTCGACCTATCAACAATGACCCAAATAGCATCAAATTTCCTCCGAGTCAAAGGAAGTCCAAGAACGAAGTCCATAGTGATCCGCTCCCATTTCCACTCGGGAATTTCAATCCTCTGGAATACACCACCAGGTCTCTGGTGCTCGTATTTCACCTGCTGACAATTTGGACACCGAGCGACATACGCAACGATATCTTTCTTCATTCTGCGCCACCAATAGTGCTGTCGCAAGTCCTGATACATCTTCGCGGCGCCTGGGTGAATAGAATACCGTGAACTGTGGGCCTCTGCTAAGATCAACTCTCGAATCCCTTCGACATTGGGCACACAAACTCGACCCCGCAATTTCAATACCCCATCATCATCTAGATTTACCTGTGTGGCACCTCCCCGCTGTACTGTATCTCTCAACTCACGCAAATGAGGATCATCAAATTGCCTCTCACTGATACGCTCTAATAAAGAAGAACGAGCGACCGTGCAGGCTAACACCCTGCTAGGCTCAGAAATGTCTAAACCTCACGAACCGGTTGGCTAAGGCCTGGACATCTAGAGCTAATGGTCTCTGATTGACCGGAATATATGCAAGACTACCCATGCTGGCATACTTTCTACTCAATGCATCGGCCACCATATTGGCCTTACCTGGGTGATATAAGATAGTAACATCATAGTCTTTTAGCAACTCTAACCATCTCCGCTGTCGTAGATTCAACTCCTTCTGCTTGAACAAGTACTGTAGGCTTTTGTGATCAGTGTACACCTCACAGGTCACCCCATATAGATAATGCCTCCAAATCTTTAAGGCATGGACCACTGCTGCTAACTCAAGATCATGAATCGGATAATTCTTCTCATGTATTTTTAACTGTCTCGAAGCATAAGCAATAACCTTACCATCCTGCATCAATACCGCTCCAAGCCCGGTACGAGATGTGTCACAGTAAACTGTATAAGGCCCTGCACCGTAGGTAGTATCAGCACTGGTGTTGTAGTCAAGGCTGTCTTGAGCTTCTGAAAGCTCACCTCACACTCATTTGACCACTGGAACTGGGCACCTTTTTGGGTCAACCTGGTCATCGGGGCTGCAATAGAAGAAACCCCCTCTACAAATCGACGGTAGTAACCTGCTAACCCCAAGAAACTCCGAATCTCAGTCACTGAAGCTGGTCGAGGCCAATTCTGGACTGCCTCAATCTTCTTTGGGTCTACCTAAATACCTTCCACTGATACAATATGACCCGGAAATGCCACCAAACTCAGCCAGAACTCACATTTAGAAAATTTGGCATATAGCTGGTTATCTTTCAAAGTCTGGAGAACCACTCTGAGGTGCTGCTCGTGCTCTTCCTGGCTGCGGGAGTACACCGGGATGTCATCTATAAAGACTATCACGAACAGATCTAAGTAAGGCCTGAATACCCGATTCATCAACTCCATGAATGCTGCTGGGGCATTGGACAACCCGAAGGACATGACCAAGAACTCATAATGCCCATATCTAGAGCGAAAGGTCGTCTTAGGAATGTCAGCCGCCCTGATCTTCAGCTGATGGTAGCCTGACCTCAAGTCTATCTTAGAAAATACCCTCGCTCCCTGGAGCAGGTCAAACAAATCATCAATCCTCGGCAGTGGATATTTATTCTTTATTGTCACTTTGTTCAATTGTTGGTAATCAATACACATCCGCATCGAGCAATCTTTCTTCTTCACAAACAATATAGTTGCTCCCCAGGGGGAAATACTGGGCCTGATAAAGCCCTTCTCAAGAAGGTCTCACAACTGATCTTTTAACTCCGGTGGGGCCATACGATAGGGCGGAATAGAGATGGGCTGAGTGCCTGGTGCCAGATCAATACTAAAATCAATATCCCTGTCGGGTGGCATGCCCGGCAGGTCTGAAGGGAAATACCTCTGGAAACTCCCGAACAACAGTACAGAGTTAATAGAAGGAACCTCTGAGGTGGAGTCGTGAACATAATCCAAATATGCTAGACACCCCTTCTCGACCATACATCGAGCCTTAACATAAGAAATAACGATGCGGGTGGCATGACCTGGAGTCCTTCTCCACTCCAATCGGGGTGATTCTGGTAAGGCTAAGGTCACAGTCTTAGCATGGCAATCAAGAATAGCATGGTATGGGGACAACCAGTCCATACCCAATATGACATCAAAATCTACCATGTCCAAAAGCAACAGATCAACACGGGTCTCAAGACCCCAAATATAACTACGCACGAACGATGCACCCGATCGACTACAATGGAGTCACCCACCGGTGTAGCCACATAAACCGGAATATCCAGAGCATAGTTGGGCACGGCCAAACACGGTGCGAAGTAGGAAGACACATAGGAATATGTAGATCCAGTGGTCAAATAATACCGAAGCACCTCTCGCCACACACAAGAATAGTACTCGTAATCACGGCATCCGATGCCTCTGCCTCTGCTGGCTGGTAAAGCATACAATCGGGGATCCGCACCTCCCTTCTCCGAGCCGCGTCTCTAGGACGACCATCAACCGGTCGACCTCTACCTCTCGCCGGACTGGTCTCCACCTCGACGGTCTCGACCTCCACCTCTATAATCTCTACCCCCGCTCTGGCTGGCTGGGCAGGCGAGGGTCAGCTGGGGCCCGAACCATAGGACGAGGACCTCGCTGCCGAGAGTTGCCCGTCGCTAGAGGGCAAAACTGATAAAATGACTCGGGTCACCACAACCGTAGCAACTCTAGATCGATAGGGCTGCCGGCCCCGACGACCCGAATGGCCTCCACGAACACTCGAAGAGGCCGAGCATTAACAGGAGGCCGGTCCGAATAATGCCCCCGAAAACCACGATCACCCGGTCCACCCTGTGAAGCCTGAAGGGGCGGAATGAAAAGGCCTGGAAGACCGGCCTCTATCAAAGGATTCTCTGCCACCAGAGGAAGAAGCACCAAACCTACCCGAATGACGAGGCCTCTTATCCGAAGAATAACCGCCTCCTCTAGCGAGAGCCATCTCAACTCTGCGTGCTGCATTGGCTGCCTTCTGAAATGATATGTCACTCCCCACGCCCATAGCCATCTGGAGTCTAATCGGCTGATTAAGCCCATCTATAAACCTGCGGACCCTCTCCCGCTCCGTGGGAAGTATCACCACCGCATGACGAGCCAAATCGACAAATCTCATCTCATACTGTGTAACTGTCATAGTGCCCTAATGGAGGCGCTCAAACTGCCTCCGAAGTACATCCCGCTGAGTAGCAGGGAGAAACTTCTCCATAAATAGTTCCGCAAACTGGTCCCATGATAGAGCTGGGGACCCTGCTGGTCGAGTCAGGCAATAATCTCTCCACCAAGTCTTGGCGGATCCCTGCAAGTCTGAAGGTACAGAAATCAACTCCGTTTGTCTCCACGATCCCCATAGTCTTGAGAATCTCATGGAAACTGAATAAAAAGTCCCGAGGATCCTCTGATGCGGCTCCACTAAATGTAGTGGTAAATAGCTCGGAGAACCGATCAAGCCTCCATAACGAATCAGAAGTCATGGCCGCTCCATCACCGGCATGAACTGTGGTACCTGACTGAGTGGCCACAGCTGGCTGAATTACTGGTGCCTGAGGCTGAGGGGCTACTGGCTCCGGAGTATGAGCAATAGAAGTCTGGGCCCCTCATCCAGCCTGAGAAGTGGCTGGGGCAACTGATAATAAACCCGCTCTGGCAATGTTGTCCATGAATCCCGCTATTCTGACAAAAGCATCCCGGAGATCCGAGGTAAATAAAGCCTCTCCTGGGACCTGAACTGGGCCCACTGGAGCTGCTGGAACCGGAACCTCCTCGTCAATCTCAATATGAGGCTCCACCTCTGGAGTAGCTGCCTGGGGCTGAGCTCTACCCCTACCACGGCCTCTGATATGGCCTTGGCCCCTGCCCCTCACAGGAGCTACCTGGGGCTCGGGCTGCTGGTCAGCGGACGAAGAAGCGCGTGCCCTAAGCATCTGCGAAAGGACATAATAGAAATTCAATCAGTACTTGAGGAACAAGTCGCACGACAAGAAAGAACAAATGAGAGACTCTTTCCTAACTCAACAGACTCTGGAGGACAAGTACAGACGTCTCCGTACCTACCTCTCAAACTCTACTAAGCTTGTTCGTGAGTGGTGAGACCTATGTAACCTAGAGCTCTGATACCAACTTGTCACGACCCGGATTTTTCCCCCAACATCGGGATCGTGATGGCGCCTACTCGTGGTAGCTAGGCAAGCCACTCTATTCATACTATCCTGTTTTTAACACAATTTTAATTAAATAAATGCGGAATACTTTATTGAAATAGAAATAACTAATTACAAGATGAAAATCATACTGAAATCCTCTACCCAAGACGTGGAGTCACCAACTCACGAACTACTATGGAATACTACACATAAAAGTCTGAAAGAAATATAACATAATTCTGTTTGTCTCGGAAAAAAGAGACTACAACTAGTAACATAAATAAAGAGAGAGAGACGCCGGGCCTGCGAACGTCTGCAAGCTACCTCGGTCTCAAATATGATCAACTCCCACGCAATCGATTTACTCTGCTGCTGCTCTTGATCGTAACCTGGACCTGTGCAAAAACGCACAGAAGTGTAGTATCAGCACAACCGACCCCATGTGCTGGTAAGTGCCTGGCCTATCCCGGCGAAGTAGTGACAAGCCTAGGACCAGACACCCACATAAACCCGTGCAATTCAATATATATGTATACCACAGAATAACAAGAAATAACCAGGTAATAACACAATAAGGAATATCTCAAAGATTCAACAATTAACAACAGTTAATAAATTCACAAGGAAAAAACAAAGTACAATGGAAACACAAATAATATCAAGTCAAGGAATAGCAAGCAGTTGTACGGCATCACCCTTCGTGCTTTTACTCTCATCCTCACCAAATAAACGAATAAAGTACACGGCATCACCCTTCGTGCTTTTACTCTCATCCTCACATCCATAATACGGCATGATCCTTCGTACATGGTTCAATAACAGGGCACGGCATGATCCTTCGTGCATAATCAATAAAACATGGCACGACATTAACCTTCGTGCATAAATAAATAAACATGGTACGGCATCACCCTTCGTGCATTATCACTCTTCCTCACCCAAATAACAATCACAGTTAAGGGCAAAGAAAGAAACAGTAATTCATAAATCGTCCCAACAAGGGCAATCAATAATTATCTTCACAACAAGTCCCAACAAGGGAGAACCATAACAATTCTACAACTTGACAAAGGTTCAACAATTCATCTGTAAATATATCTCAAAATAAGCATTTTCAACGACTCACGGTCATACTAGACGCCAATGTATGGATGCTCGTCACCACAGCCCATACACCGCACTCGATCACATAACACATAACACATAATCCTATTCCCTCAAGCTAGGATAGAACAAACACTTACCTCGAATGTTTATGAACAATTCAATCCGTGGAAATGTCTTTTTCTTTCAAATTTGGCTCCAATCCAACCGTATCTATACACAATTGATTTAATATCATCAATACTACTCAACAAACTAATTCTTAAGACCAAATACCACTTTTACAACATTCTGCCCGGAATAGTGAATTTCAACCCCGGCCCACATGGTCGGAACTCGGGGTTAGGACCAAAATCCGGTTACCCATCCCCCACGAGTTCATGTATATGATTTGTTTCAAAATCGGACCTCAATTCGAGGTCCAATTTCCCAATTTATGAAAAACCCTATATTCTAACAAAAACAAGAAATTCTACCATGAAAACCTTTGATTTCTAATGAAAAACATGTTTAATGATGTTAGGAATTGAAAAAATTAAGTAAAAAGTGACTTACAATTGTTTTGATGAAGAAGGAATCCGTGAAGAATCGCAAATGGGTGTTTTTGTTTTGTAAAAAGTGAAGAAATGGACTGAAAATCATGTTTTACAGGTCTCTGTGTTCGCATTTGCGAACATGGGTTCGCAATTGCGAACCCCGACCAATTTCTGGAGTTTGAAAAATAAGCTAAGGTTGGGAAGTTCGCATTTGCGAACACTGGCAGAAAAAGGGAGTGTTCGCATTTGCAAACTAATGTTCGCATTTGTGAACATAGGCTGTATAGGGCAGTGTTCGCATTTGCGAACAATGGTTCGCATTTGCGAACCAAGGAAGTATAGGGAATGTTCGCATTTGCGAACTTTTGTTCGCATTTGCGAACATAGGCAGGGCCTGGGGACGTTCGCATTTGCGAACAATTGTTCGCATTTGCGAACAAGGTTGGGCATGAGGGGTTTCGCATTTGCGATCAGGGTTCGCATTTACGAGCCCTGCCTTGTACTGTCCCCTTCGCAATTGCGAGAAATACTTCGCAATTGCGAAGCCAACAGCTGGGTGAAAAACCAGCAGTGCAAAAATTCAGAATTTCATCCAACGGCCTATCAAATCTTTACCCGAGCCCCCCGGGCTCCCAACCAAACATGTACACAACTTCAAAAATACATTACGAACTTGTTCGTGCGATCATATCGCCAATATCACATCGTTTTCATCAAATCAAACCTCAAGTTCATGATTTTCATACTTTTGGTTTTCAAAACTTTCAAACTTGGAACTCAAGGTCCAAACCATCTCAAACGACATCCGAATGTCACCAAACTTTACAGAAATCACATATATAATATTTAAGACTTGTACCGCGCGTCGGAACCAAAATACGAGCCCGATACCAAGCTTAATTAATTCATTTCCTTTAATAATTACATCAAAAACAATTTCATAGAAAAATTCATAACTTGGGCTCTAGGCCTCAGAATTCGACTCCGGACGCATGTCCAAGTCCCATATTTTCCTACGGACCTCTCGGGACCATCCAATCTCGGTCCGGATCCGTTTACCAAAAATGTTGACCGAAGTCAACCATATCAATATTAATATCATTTTTATCCAAATTTCTCATAGAATTCATATTTTCTATCACAAAATCTTTCCGGCTATATGCTCGGATCATGCACGTAAATCGAGGCAACATAGAATGAGGTTTTCAAGGCCTCAGAAGCTCGAAATGATTAATTAATAAATGCTCGGGTCGTCACACATATCATGAATCATTCCTTCCAACCTACCAATAAATGAGTCCCTAGTCACCCTTTTTGAGCCTAAAACCTTGTTTCTTCATAAGCCAAAGTGCAAGCCTATACCCAATTTAGACCTTCTCTTAGCACCCAAAGATCTTCCCTTAAAGTGATTGCAAAAGTATAAGTTGGAGGGGGGGGGGGGAAGACAAGATACGAACAAGGAAGGCACCAAAGTGGCAAAAAGGCACAAATGCAATAAGAAAAAGACAAGGCATGAAGAAAAAGGAAACGAAGAGAAAAACAAGCGAGAAGTTGAAAAAAGACCCAAAATGGGGGGACCAAAAAGAGTTGATAAGTGAAAAAGGAAGAAGGAAGAATGAGAATGAATTGATCAAAGAAGAAGTGCCAATTGCAAAATGGAAGAGTGCCATCGCGCCTCTCTTTTACCCCCTTAAAAGAGGAAATGCCAAAAAAAGTCAAAAAGGTGTTCCGTAAATGAATCAAAAGAAACGCTTTAGGGAAGGTTGAACCACTAAGAACCAAAGTCCTACCCTACCCAAAAAGCTTTCACAATGACTCCCAAAAAGTCCTATATGATCTCAAGTTGAGAAGAGCCTACATTAGTGGATACTTACATAAAGGGCAAGCCTATGGTACCTAGTGTCGGGCTTAGGGTCTCTTCTTTGAGAGTGCGAGTGTGAAATTCTCCACATTGATTTGAGTTCAAATACCCTAAAAGGTGAGATGCGCTTAGGGAGAGCCGATGGTGTATGAGTTTGGGGTCCACAATAACCAAAGTGCTTGAGAAAGGCTCCTTGATGGATCGAGTCAATCCTCGAAGCTCTTGTGTCACACTTGAACCAAAATGCTTAAAGGTTTTCAAAAAGGTGTCAATGATACATTTGCATTAGGGGCAATTGTTAGTCCCAATTGATGTTTGTGAGGTTACCCCCCGACAAGTAGGGGTGATTTTGGTGTCTTTTCTCTGAAGGTTAGGTCTTAGATTTGATTTGCTTGAGGACAAGCAAAAGTTTAAGTTTGGGGGAGTTGATAACTAGGAATTTTGCATGATTTTGAACCCCGTCTTACCTTAGCTTTGTGCATAAAATGTGATTAAGTGGCTCTGAATTACTTACAAGTGCGCTAATTTGCAGGTTTGTACGAATAGAGGATGAATATCATCAAAGTAGCTCAAAAAAGAGTGAAACCGGCAAAGCGTCAACAAAGAGATGAAGGACTTCAAGGAAGCATGTGCGGACCGCACTATTTTGGTGTGCGGCCGCACGGGATGGTTCAGAGACCCAAGAGATTCAAGCACTATCTGCGCGGACCGCACTGATTTGGTGTGCGGCCGCGCATGTGAAGATCAGCGAAGCTTTAAATGCAGATAAGACCCACGTGGACTGCGTCCAAAACTATGCGGTCCGCATTACGGTACTCACGCGGCCGTGTGCCATATCAGTGCGGCCCGCGTGGATAAAGGATCAGAGGCTATGAATGCAGATGATTTGTGCAGTGCGGCCGCATGTCAAATGTATGCGATCCGTGTCACTGTTCCTACGCGGCCGCCTGACAAATGTGTGCGGTCCGCGCACCTGTTCCAGCAGAGGACCTTCAGCAGCCCAATTACCCTATGCAGCCGCACGACAAAAGTGTGCGGTCCGCGTGAGTCTCGCAGGGGCATTTTTGTCCGGAAATTTTAGGGTAGTATAAATAGCTTCTTTTTCTTTTTAGGTCATGTTAGACAAAACACAGTGACGACTGAGCACGTGAGGAGCTTTAACACGCCTATTTTGGGCAAATTTGTACCAGTTTAACATTAGGTTTCATTTCCAATTAATTATTATGTCAATTTTAGCTTCAATTTCTTCATCTTCTTCAATTTCTATGGCTAGCTAAACCCATAGCTAGAGTTGTAGCCCAACCCTAGTGTGGGTAATTGATGGGTTAGAATATTAGATGCAAGGATGATTATGGGTAATTGGTTTTGGGTTGAATGAATGTATTTAATTGGGATTTTGTGGTTGCAAACATGAAGTCTATATTTGTGGGTTTGGTCTCTACTTGAGAAAGGGACGCTAAAACCTCTCATTCAATCCCAACAAGAACTTGGGATGGACCCATGAGAATGGTAGTCCCAAGTAACGGGTATAAACCTCGAGAGAGTAATTACCCAACTTGAGCCTAAAAGTTGCTTGGGCAAATTAGCCTACCCAATTGGTCTTGAGAGAGTAAATTGGGCAAAATTGTTCTCTCTACCGAGAGGTGTGAGAATGAATGTATAGAGCAACGACTATCCGACTATCCCATGTATCATCTTCGCATTGAATTTCGAATACCCATTAGTTATTCCACCTCGGTATAAGCTACTTCCCTAGTCCCCATTCCCATTAGCAAATCATAATTAGAAATAGCCTTAGCATAATTTAGACAACACAATAGTAGTAAATACAATAGCTTATACTTTGAAAATACCAAAAATGTTTGAAGATAAACTAGAAGCCAAAACTCAATTCTAGTGCAACACAATTATTCACTCCAAAAATCTAACTCCCTGAGGAAATTGACCCCGAGCCACTATTCGGGTAAGAGTCTTAGTGCCCACTCATACCTTTGGGTTGAGTTTGCCACGATCAACCTCCCCTTGGATGTGGCACATCAATATATCTATTACCAAGGCAAATATAAACAGACTAAGAGTTGAACCCTAATAGAACCCCATTATGATAAAAAAGTGTCCCGAGTCACCTCTTACTGTCCTAACCCAAGTTTTAGCTCTATCATACATATCCTTAATCGCCCTAAAGCTATAGATACACTTCTTAACTTCAAATATTTCTATAAAACCTCACTATGGACTTTCTCGTATGCTTCTTCTAGGTCAATAAATACCATACAAATTCTTCTCCATCTGCATATGCTGCTCCACTAATCCCCTCACCAGATGAATGGTTTCTATCATCAATCCTCCCCCCTTTCAGCATGAATCTGAATTAGTTCTCGACAATGGACACACTCTTCTGCACCCGGGTCTCCATCATTCTCTCCCAAATCTTCATAGTATGGTTTAGCAACTTGATGCCTCTATAGTTATTATAATTTTTAATATCACCCTTGTTCTTGTGTAATGGAACCATTGTACTCCACCTCCATTATTCAGGTATCATCGCCGTGCTAAAAATGGCATTAAACAACCTGGTCAACCACTCCAAACCTGCCCTACCCGTGTTTTTTTGAAATTCCACCAAAATCTCGCCTGACCTGTTAGTTTTTTCCCTGTCCATCTTGCACATAGCCTTCTCCGCCTCCTTGGCCTTAATAAGCCTATAATATCCAAAGTCATATCGACTCTCGGAGTGCTCTAAATAACCTAGCACAAGTCGTCTACTAGTCGCTTGATTCCTAGTCGAAGGCATCGTTGAAAAAAAAACAAGGTGAATATTAGAGACGAACACTTACGAGTCAAATCTACGCAGGATCTAGATTCAGGAAAGAGGTAACAACCCTAGATGTCATATAGCCTCCTGATTATAAATGTGGCGCACTACATATCTATAATCAAGACTCTCTAGGCACAGATCATAGACCACCTCTAGGACAAACTTACTCTGATACCAAGTTTGTCACGTCCCAAACTGGAGGGTCATGACTAGCACCCGAGCCATATTTTCCAAGCACCAACATATATTTTGTATAACCTTCCTTATTATCTTTAAGGGTCGATGAGATCAATATAAATCGTAGACATGGATCATGAACAACCAACAAAGAAAGATAATAGTATGAACATACATAACATATGAAGACCAACCAGTCAAGAAACTATATATAAGGCACGAGCTACCACGTTGCCATGAAAGATTATACAACATAAATCAGCCGACAAGGCATACCAAACTACACATAAGTTGACACCTGTCTATGAGTCTCTAAAGGAACATAAGTAATGCAACATCGCCGGAACAAGGCCCCGACATACCTATAATATCTATAACAAAAATTCATACCAAGACCACGATAAGTCCGAAGAAGGGATCACGCCAATAACCACTGAACTAGGCATCCTACTGGGCGGGGGAAGCTGTATCTACCTGTCTATCAGGACTTGCAACATGATATGTAATGTCCACAAATAAAAAGGATGTTAGTACGAATAAAGTACTCAGTATACTATGCAGGAAAGCATAAGTATGAACAGTAATGTAAATAAGGATAGGGAATATACAACTTGTAACATTTGGGTACCTTTGAGGGCTACTAATATGAAATACATGATACAAACATATATATACACATAAAATTTTAAAACATACGCCTATGTAGGAACATTATCAGATCATACTCGGCCGTAATAGGCTTGGTAAAAATGTTCCCGGCCATCATAAGGCTTGGTAGAATTGTACCCGGCCACGTGGAAATCAGTAAAACCCAACTGATCAATGGTTGCACAATAGGTGTCATACCTGGCCATCTATAGTGTGGTTCGATGAGAGTAAAAAAAAAAAAATATATATATATATATATATATATATATATATATATATTGGACTTATTTATTGGACTTATTGGAATAATATTCTGAACCTTTCAGAGTGACTTAAGGTCGGTATCCTCTGTACACGATATTAGGACTCACTATTCATCCTGAATCTTATAAGAATCAAGAAGTACCAATAATACTAATAACATAAGAATAAGAGAAGAAACATCAACATCAATATCAACCGCTCCATAAGAAGGGAACAATATAAGTACTGCTAGCTTCTAAGAGTAGAGTATCTTTGGAAGCTCATTCATTACATTATGTACAATTGGAGTCGTGAAAAAGAAGGAAAATGATAGGCTAACAT
Source organism: Nicotiana noctiflora (assembly GCA_032618575.1). Classification (NCBI taxonomy): domain Eukaryota; kingdom Viridiplantae; phylum Streptophyta; class Magnoliopsida; order Solanales; family Solanaceae; genus Nicotiana; species Nicotiana noctiflora. Next base: position 72,379 of record JASVEL010013957.1, read on the forward strand.
ACCTTGTATATACTGACCAACCTCAAGCTATGCAAATGTCACGACTCCTTAGTCTACAATAGGAGAAATGAAAATATCGTTACCGTTTAAGCGTCATAACTATTATGTATTGACCGCAACCTATTTTACGATGAAACAGACAACACCTCCCCTATTTATATGACTTCCCACAAGTAAAAACAATAACCAAATAACCCAAACAATATCAATAATATTCATATTGATCCTGTCAAAATAGTCCACCAACCAACAACATTACTACCAAGCCTTTCGATATATATTTCATAAGTTCTACCTTTAATGACTTAGAAGTTGGATAATATTAAATACATGTACAGTAAGAGGTTACTTACCTTTAAAAAGAATGAAAAACTCTAGTTTGACCTTAATTGTTCATGAAATATCCCCCCAATGCTGCCACAAGAACAAGGAAGCGAAAAGAGCAATCAATTAGGTTTTTCGGCACTAGAATTACTTTAGAAGACTTGAAATCACCTAGTATTGATATTAAAAACTTTAGGAGTATTTATAGAACATAATCACTTAAAACAAACTCCCACATGATCTGGAACAACACAAAAATGAGTAACAATAAGAAGAACAAGAAACTTACTAGCGCCACGGGAATCCCGATGCTTGATTTGTGTTGTTTGACCCTTTTTTGGGTTTTGGATCATGAAAGAAACTCGAGAGAATGATTTTAGGGTTCTAAGATCTGAATAAAATGAAAAATAATGACTTAAAACTAGTTTTAGGCATCTTATATATACCCATATGTCTTAAACCGTCTATGTGGGCCCCATAGAGAGCTGTTTAGTGCAGTATTGCAAAAAATGTGAATACTCTCTACTCTAAGATCGTATCGAAAAATGGTTTAATACGTTGGAAACTAGGCTCATAAATCTTCAATGTGGTGGGTACAGCACCCCTTAATTACAAAGAAATTGGGTGAAAAGATTTGTAACATTTTACCTAAAGTTTAAGTAAAACTATGAACCTAAGTTGCGACAACTTATGTCGATTTTTGTTTCATAACGCGTTTGACTTAAATACTTATGATATGTATATTATATGATTTAAATACCTTAAAAAGTGACATTTTGAGTATATTAATCACCTCTAGGTTTACCTGAAATTACGGGTTACAACATCCTTGATTCGTTTAACTTCTAGTATTTGTTAACCACCCTTATACACCCTTGTATCATTTAAGACCAATAGGATTAACTTCTTATCATATTAAACATAATATCTTCATATAGAGAAAAAGGTATGCATGCACTTGAAAAGCCCAGAGTCGGAACGGGTGGTTGACACAGCGACAACTTACCATGGCATACCAGTAAGAGAATTTTTTTACTGACATGTAGACGGTGGTTAGACACAATGAGAATAGGAATCATGAGTTACTTAAAGATTTTGGGGATTAGTGAAATTTGTATCAAGACAAATGTCGGATGCACATTGGTTCTAAAGGACGTGCAGTATGCACCTAATTTGATAATAACTTTAATCTTAGAATAACTTTAGATCTAGATGGATATGAGAACTATTTTCAAAATCAAAAGTGAAGACTCACCAAGGGATCTTTGGTGATTATAGCGGGAGTTGCGCATGGCACTTTGTACAACACAAATGCAGAAATATGCCGGGGTGAATTGAATGCGGCACAATATGAGATTTCTACAGATTTGTAACACAAAAAAATAGGCCATATAAGAGAAAGGAATTTCAGATTTCTTTTAGGAAATCCTGATATTTTGCCAAAGGTAAAAAGATAAAACCGTGTGACTACTATTTATTTGGTAAGCAACATAGAATCTCATTTCAGACATTGTTTGAAAGAAAATTAAATATACTTGATTTGGTATATTCTGATATTTGTCATCCATTAAAAATTGAATTGATGGGAGGTAACAAATATTTTGTTACTTTTATTGATGATGCTTTACAAAAATTGTGGGTTTATAACTTAAAAACAAAATATAGGTGTTTTAAGTTTACCAGAAGTTTTATGTTCTAGTGGAAATGGAGAAAGGCTGAAAGCTAAGGTGTCTCCAAACTGGAAACAAAGATGAGCACACTTCAAGGGAATTTGAAGAGTATTATTGAAGCTATGGGATTAGACATGAAAATTTAGTTCCTGGAACCCCACAAGTATATCCTGGTATGTAGTGCCAGCGGAGGAATTGGAGATGCTGGGTTCCTCCTAATATCCTTTGGAGGAGACGAAGTACATGAGGTATGTGATGGCATCTCACTTTGAGCCTCACTTTGGCCTACTCTAGCTTGGGGCACCTGACTAGTATCCTCTCCCGCAGCTGTATCAAGCTGTCTACTAATTGTTTTCTTTCCTAGTCGAAGGCATCGCTGAAAGAAAACAAGGTGAATATTAGAGACGAACACTTACGACTCAACTCTATGCACGATCCAGATTCAGGAAGAAGGTAACAACCCTAGATGTCATGTAGCCTCCTGATTATAAATGTGGCATGCTACACATCCATAATCAAGACTCTACTAGACACTATAGACAATCCCTAGGCCAAACCTGCTCTGATACCAAGTTTTTCACGACCCAAACTGGAGGGCCATGACTAGCACCCAACCATACTTTCCGAGCACCAACGTACATTTTATCTAACCTTCTTTATTATCTTTTAGAGCTGACGAGATCAATATAAATCGTAGACATGGATCATGGACAACCAACAATATAATATGATAGCATGAACCTACATAACATGGGATGACCAGGCAATCAAGAAACTATATACATATGGTACAAGCTACCACGCAACCATGAAAGACTATGCAACAAAAGTCAGCCGACAAGGAATACCATACTATACATGAGTCGACACTCGTCTATGAGCCTCTAAAGGAACATAAGTGCTGCAACATAGCCAGAACAGGGCCCCGACATACCTATAATGTCTATAACAAAAATGCATTCCAAGACCACGGCAAGTTCGGAGAAGGGATATCGCCAATCACCGCTGAACTGGATAGCCTATTGTGGTGGGAGAGCTGCACCTACCTATCAATCAGGACCTACAGCATGACATGCAGCCTCTACAAATAAAAGGACGACGGTACGAATAAAGTACTGAGTATGTAAGGCAGGGACCATAAATACGAACAGTAATGTAAGCATGAATAGAGCATATATAACCCGTAACATCTGAGTACCTCTAAGGATTACTGACAAGAAATGTATAATACATATGTATAAATACACAAATATTTAAAACATATGCCTCTGTGGGCATCATCATCATCATATCGTACCCGACCATAATAGGCTCGGTAAAAACGTACCCGGCCATCATAAGGCTCGGTAGAATCGTACCCGACCACGTGGAGCTCGGTAAAACCCAACTGATCAGTAGTTGCACAATAGGTGCCATACCCGACCGACTATAGCGCGGCTCGGTAAAATAAAATAGATACATATATATAATGTATGCTCGACACATGGAAACACATTCTAGACCTTTCAGAGTGACGTAAGGTCGGTATCCTCTGTACACCTTATTAGGACTAACTCTTCACTATGAACCTTATAGGAATCATGAAGTACCACCAAGATTAATAACATAATAATAAGAGAAGCAACATCAACATCAATCGTTCCATAAGAGATGAAACAATGTAAGTACTGCTAGCTTCTAAGAGTAGAGTATATTTGGATGCTCGTTCATTACATTATATACAATCGGAGTCGTGCAAAAGAAGAAAATGGATAGCCTCACATACCTTGTATATACTTCCCCAATCTCAAGCTATTCAATTTTCACGAATCCTTAGTCTACAATAAGAGAAACAATATTATAGTTATCATTCAAGCGTCATAACTATTATGTATTGACCACAACCTATTTTACAATGAAACAGACAGAACCTCCCCTATATATATGACTTCACACCATTCAAAACAATCACCAAACAGCCTAAACAACATCAATAATAAACATATTGAGCCTCCCAAAATAGTCCACGCACAACCTAATCACTTCATACATACGACGGCCATCGTAGTCGTATCAAACGACCCGAAAATGTTACGAAGAACTACCAGCCCACAACCCTACATCTATATGGTGTTCCTCCACACACGTTTCCCTCCAAAACTCCACAAAACAGTAGTAAAACACGCAGCCCAACAGTAACACAAAACAATCCACAAAACAGTCCGTTATAAGTGAATAACTCGAACTCACGGCATCCGATCACCGTCCCGTGAGTTCTTGCATGTATAGAATGAATTACCTTGAATTCACAGCAAAATAAATATATGAAAGATATAAGTAAACTCACCTTACTTGTTGGATAACGCATCCTTTATCTTGGTTCTTCAAACTCTAGGGTTTACCCCCAATTTGAACTTGAAAGAAAGGAAAAATTAGTTAGGGTTTGTCAAATTTTTTTGGGAGGAAGTTTGTAGGGGTATAGGTCTGGTTATATGTGAAATATAATGAGGGATATATTTCAGACGATAAGCCTTTAAATGGGCTCTTTGTCTGACCCAAAATTGCCTATTTTTGGGCCATCATTTAACCAAATAGGTGACCCACCTACTTGTCACCTAGCAGCTTGTTCAGTCTCGCAAAAATGTCTATATCTCTCTATTCTAATATTGTATTGATAAACAGTTTAATGCATTGGAAACTAGACTCATAGATATTCAATTTTGTGGGTAGATCACCCCGTAATTCCAAGTATATCGGGATAAAAGATTAATAACATTTGACCAAAAGTTTAAGTAAAACTATGAACCTAAGTTGCGACAACTTTTGTCGACTTTTGTTTCATAACTCGTTTGACTTCAAGACTTATGATATAGATATTATATGATTCAAATAACTTAAAACATGACCTCTTGAATGTATTAAGAACTTATAGGTTTACCTGAAAATACTTGTTACAACATCCTTGATTTGTTTAACTTCTAATACTTGTTAATCACCCCTATGCACCCTTGTATCACTTAAGATCAATAGGATTAACTTCTTATTATCTCAATGATAATTTCTTCTTGATTTTGTGTTGACTAACGTATGGCATGAACTAACGCGTGTGGATATGGGTTGTAACAGAGGTCTAATTACACTGCAACGCCAATCCACCAGGCCCTTTATATCTAATGATGAGGAGGATGGGAATCAGAGATGGATAAGTTCGTTTGTTCGAGTGAGGACTGTTGATATTATTCCTGCGGAGTTCCTGCCATTTCTTGAGAAATGGAATTTTAAGCGTAAGTGATGCACTGTATTATATTATCTCTGCTTTCGGTGGAGAGAGTATTCTATTATCTTTGTTTTTGGTGGATACTCTGTAAGGACATTTTATTTCCTTTTCTATAGCGATCCCGTGGATGCCAAATGAGGTCCCCGATCTTGCGGGCTGGGCCCGCAAATTGGTAGCCTCTTTGACTTACAATGAGAGCAATTGTCGGGATTTGTAGAAGGGAAAATGCGAGGACAGGCACCATGGTATGTGCTATGTATTCCTTCTCTTGAGGAGTACTTTCCCTTTCTTTTCACTAATTTCTTTGTTGTAGGCATTGGTGAAGTTTCTGAAGTGAGACAGTCCCCATTCGAGGAGGAGGACAAACCTTCGATTTCTGAGGTAGGGAAGGACAATAAAAGGAAAAGATCCTCGAATGATGAGGATTCCAATAGCGAGGTAAGATCCACCTGGGGGCGCGAGGAGGATGTTTCTGCTGACGAAGACCTTATTTTTATCAGTCATTCTGTGGACATTAATGCACCCGACTAGGATGAATCAATTTCATTGTCCTTTAAGTCATTCCCTTTTACAACACAAGAATAAGTGGTAACGTGTTCGTTGGAATTCGTAGTACCATTATACTTCAGGTCATCGGACATTCTGAATTTATTCAGGATGGGCTTCAGAGCCGCATTTGATGGGAATGGCCTCTGCACGAACTTCTTTGAATCTACTTCCTTCAGAATCGGGGGTGCCCTGGGGATCTAATCGACCATTGAGTTATAAGTCTCTACCCTTTTATCGCTATCTTCGATCTTTTTTCTCCTAATTCGATTCTTTTGGTGAGGTCCTGAAGTATCTTCATAATAGCGGGGTCTTTTGCCGACACGTTGTTGCTCGATCTCTTCGGTACCTACTCGACTCGAGGAGCAGTTTCTAGTGCTACTATGCTTGGGGTTTTTTGGTGACTTTGTAGCTGAGCAATAGTCATTTGTTGTGCTTGCAGCATTTCAAAAATAATTTGAAAACTAATGTCTCTTTCCTCACGCCACACACTTTCGTCGGTAGGAGAGCTGACATCAACATGCACGTCATTTAGCGAGCTCTCACTGATGGGGAGTTTTGCTGGTGCCTCCCCTAGGTTTTGTGATGGTACACCGATATCTGCTAGTGCTACCCTTGGGGTTTTTAATGGTAAACTGGCGTCTGCACCATTTTCTCCCTGAAGCCCAATACCATTGTTTTCACGTGCATTTGCTGAGTTAGACATTTTTTTACCTAAAATAAGAGATTCTTGGATAAGAAAAAGTGTTAACAATTACTTATGTTATCAGAAATATAGCACCAAAACAATCACTGTTATTCTTAGCCTCACGACGGGTGCCAAACTGTTTACCTTAAAAATAATAACTATAATTATATTTGATTTTGTGATTCTAAAAATACGTAATTTATTTTAATACTAGTTGTAGGGCAATGGATTCTAAGTAAGTAAAGAAAATAAGAAATGCAAACCAATAGGGTCACGAGGTTGTGCCTCGAGCTGGCCGGAGTAGGGTTCGAGGTCTTAGATGGGGCTAATAGCAATGAACAATTGATGAAAAATCAATGATAATAAGGGCGTCAAAGATGGCCTTTTTGCAGTTAACAATGAGCAATAAGTGAATAATAATAAATGAACAATAAAAGAATAAGTAATAAATGTATAGTACAATTGTTTAAGCAAAGAACATAAAATATTGTATTGTATTCAATATGTTGTGTAATAATTTAAATTCCTCTACAAGATGATAAGGGTCCCCTTTATATAGGAGGGGGGAATCTCAAAAAAGTTTATGTCTAATAAGGACGAGGAAATGCTATTGGTACAACTGTATAATGACTTAGTACAGATTTGTACTATTCCTGTAGACCTGATCAACTCTAACCATATGTATTTGGGAATTTTTTCGCCTTTCCATGACGATCATCTATTGTACTGCCCCGAGGTCGACCATAATGAGACTTTGATATTCTACCTCAAGGGACAAACTTCGGGGTCGCTCCATACGCTCTGCTCCGGGCTTCTTTGAGGTTAGGCGTGGGGCGGTATAATAGCCCCAAATTTGGGCTCCCTAATTTTGGTCGTATACCTTATTGTTGGTTATTGTTGTTTGACTCAAAGGTTGTTAAATACGTTTTAAGCAAATCAATCAAAAGGAGTGAATGGGTAAATCCTAGTTAAGAATAATTAGCTCTAGATCTGAGATGAATAATACGATTTAAAAGACATAGTCGAATATAAATGTTGATGACGATTATGACCAGATTTAATGGTATAAAGAAAGATGCATTAAATAACAAAAATATGAATAAAGGAAATGGTTCACCCAATCTTCGGTGAGACGGATCTTCTGTCTTTTCATAAAGATGAATGGTAGACAAATACAAGAAGCTCATGACCCTTTTTGGATCTGATGAAGGTATTGGATTACATATCCTCTCCTTTCTTTGGAGAGGTGTGTTTACATATTTTCTAGAAAAAGAGAGAGGGAGAGAGAGCCCCCTCCTTTAAGAAGTCCTCTCCTTTTATTTATAAGGGGGTGTTAATAGAAAATCCTAAAAAAGGTATAATTTACATGGAATATTAGGTAGAATATTCCTTTTGAGTTTTTCAAAGCAAACTAGATATTTGATGACGGTCCGACCTTGGCATGTCCGACCACGACCATTGATGATGGTCCAACCTTGGCATGTCTGACCACGACCATTGATGACGGTCCGACCTTGGTCTATTCGACCATGACATTGATGACGGTCCGACCTTGGCATGTCCGACCACGACCATTGATGACGGTCCGACCTTGGCATGTCTGACCACGACCATTGATGACGTACGACCTTGGCCTGTTCGACCACGACTATTGATGACGGTCCGACCTTGGTATGTCCGACCACGATCATTGATGACGGTCCGACCGACCTTGGCCTGTTCGACCACAACCATTAATGACGGTCCGACCTTGACTTGTCCGACCATGACCACTGATGACGGTCCGACCTTGGCATGTCCGACCACGACTAGGACCACGACCTCGTAACGAATTTCTCAGATCTAATTTTGACCCATATAATTATATTTTAGTGATCCGCAATTATTACAGTTGTATATCGTGAATAGTATTTATGTGGAAAACATTTTCCAACATGTTGAAGAACAAGCGTGGTAGAAGAAGCTGACAGAGTTAGAGAAGGAGCCTATTTTTCGTCTATAAGATTAAAGGAGCCTATTTTTGTCCAACTTTTAAAAATGGAGGCAAAAATTTAATATCAGCCCCTAAAAGAGACACGGGACACAGATTTTAAATCAAATCAATCACTTATAAATTATTTTAAGAAGAAATAAATTATACCAAAACTACCAATATATAGTAACCGGTTTGACGTGTCGATATGTTATATCTATTATGGTAATTAATGTTTTCAATACAAGAAATGTCGTAATTTCTTTAAGTTTTATTTTTTTATTTTTTCTATCATAATTCAATTAATTAAACCACTGACATATCTCTAGAAAACTTAGTCTACTTTGGGAAACATTAGACTTTGGATTGTGAAAAACACTAATCTTGAGTAAAATTCTATCTAAAGGTCTCTGAGGAAAAGCTCTTTAACAGATACCTCATGAAATACAACTATGTATTCTTCGAAAACCCTAATAAATTTTCTCTTCTTTTTTCAACCGGCCACACCCAAATATTTCCAGTTAATCGATGTCGTCTGCTCGCAATCAGCGCCAACGGAATCATGTCATTGTTGATAGAATCAGCGATTTGCCTGACTTAATTTTGTGTCACATTCTCTCTTTTCTTCCAACTCAATATGCTGTGTGGACAAGTTTACTATCAAAAAGATGGAAAAATCTATGGACCCATGTTGACACTTTGTACTTCAATTGCTTTAGTGAAAAGTGGAGAAAAAGTAACTTTACCCGATTTGTAAACAGGGTTTTAATGTACCGCAACGTGTTGTTTTTGAACAAGTTGAAAAAATTCTCCCTTTTATGGACTAAAATTTGTGACATGGATGATATTCATGCATGGGTACGTTGGGCTATTGCTAATGGAGTTGAAGCAGTGGCGGAGCCAGAACCCTGATGAAGGGTGTTCAAAAAAAAAATTGTACCTAGTGGATAGTGTTAAGGGTGTTCAAAACTAAATATATAGAGGTAAAAAATAAATTTTACCTTATATATACAGTGTAATTTTTCGGCGAAGGGTGTTCGGGTGAACACCCTTGCGCCCCTCTAGATCCGCCACTGAGTTGAAGACTTTAATTTGGAAAAAATTGGTGAAACTAGTCGCCGAGTGAATTTGCCTATTAGCTTATACTCCTGCAAAACGGTACAAGTTCTTGAATTACGAGGCCAAATACTCATCAATTGTCCAGTAAATATTTGTCTTCCAAAATTAAAAACTCTTAGTCTAATTACAGTTCATTATGAAGGCGGCGAACGTGATGTTGATAAGCTTATATCTAGTTGTCCCATGTTGCAATCTCTTTATGTTGAAAGGAAGGGGTATGATAATGTGTCTAAATTTGTTATAAGCTCTCGTGAGTTGAAAAATCTTAAGGTTAAAATTTGTGATGATGGATCATTTGAACGTAAAAGAAGAATGGAAAAAATTAGTGAGTTGTGTTTGGAGATAAATACACCTAAACTTGAGTATTTAGATTTGATGGATGATGTTTCTGAGACATATTCTATGATAGACGTATCGTCCTTAATTAGAGCAAATGTAAATCTTAAAATTCCAATGCGAATCTCAGATGAAAAGAAAGACCAAAGAGTCAAATCTTTTGCCAGATTGATGCAAGCACTTCACAAAGTTGAGAATTTACACATGGACGTTCCTATTCCCGCGGTACGCCACACTACATTCTCTTTAATTTGTTGTTAGCTATTATTGGTGATCATATATTACTGTTGTTGTTCCTCTGATTGTGTTTGTTTTAGCTTCTTTGGTTTTCTGCATGTATAATCCATGTACATTTTTGGTTGCATGTGCTATAATTATCTGTTAGGTTTGGAAATTTGGGTAGCGCAGAATTTAGCGAAATAATAGCCTCTTTGGCCAAGCTTATTTTTGGCCAAAAGCGTTTTGTTTTCTTTTCCAAAAGCACTTTTGGCCAAAAATTAAGGTGTTTGGCCACGCTTCTCGAAGGTAAAAAAGTGCTTATGCGGAGAAGCAGAAAAAAATAGTTTATCTCCAAAAGCACTTTTTGAGAAGAACTTTTGAGAAAAATACACTTAGAAACAGTTTTAACAATTTGGCCAAACACTAATTGCTGCTCAGAAGCACTTTTCAAACCAATTAGCCAAACAGAAACTGCTTCTCACCAAAAGTACTTTTGAGAAAAGCACTTTTTAAGTGCTTCTCAAAGTAAGCTGATTTTTGCAGCTTGGCCAAACGGGCTATAATATTATATGACAACAATAAAGCCAATGTAAGTTGATAACAACGGCAGTTAAAGCATATAAAGAAGATACCAATTTAACGTGGTTCAGTGTGACCTACGTTCACAAGCGGAGAAGAGCAATTTCACAATAGCAATAAGAGTACAAAAAAAAGCGTACAAAATTAGAGTAGATACTCTAATTTATCCCAAATACCCGCGAGAGAATAACCTCACAAGATCACTTCAAAGAAAAGGGGATCACACAAATATTTTCCAATACTAACTCTCTTACAAACAACTCTCAATAAAGGACAAGAGGAAGAAACAAGAAATGAAGACTCAAATCTTGTTGAGTTGTTGGTATGTTTAAAATGAACTAATGATCTTTCCTTTTATAAGCAAAAAAGCCTTGACCTTCAAACCGTAAAAAAAAAAAAAAAAAAAAATACAACTTGTGTACATGATATCCATCATACAATGTAAATATTTTTGAGTCCCAAAAAATATGATTATGCTTATGTGAGACGAACTCCATTAACCAAAATATTTGCCATATTACACTATCCAGTGAATTTCATTTCTATTTCTGGAGTCAAGATGTTTTATGTTTGTTTTGTCAAATCAAAGAGTAGAAAATCCTCATTTGTTCAATATACATTTTTGTGAGCCTAATTGAATATAGGAATTTCCTATAGCTTTCCTTTACTGTCCCATCTGTATTTTTTTACTTTGGAGGCAAGGTTTTTGTCCTCTTATTCCTTTAATTGAACAGTTGAAAGTAGCTTTAGAACGATTTTTAGTAATTTTAAAATGGATTGTAGTAACAATTCTGGAAAAGGAGCTACTCTATTGTTTCAACAGCAGTTGTATTTTTTATTTTATTTTTGTATTGTTCAATCAGATATAATATAGTGAAGATAGTAGTTAAATACTCTTTGCCTTTTTGGTTCCCCAATACACACAAGATTTCTCTAGGAAGTTTTAAAATAGTCTCAAGACTACATTCAAAGCAAAAAAGATAGCAACACATTAAAGTCAAAATATATAGCGCTGCAGCAGAGAACTTTTATCAGATACGTTATTGCTGTGATGACATATCTAGAAAACTAATCCTTTAATTTATACAAGAAAATAATAATAAGACTATATCAGCATATCCTCTATATATGTACTAGTTTTGCTCTGATTTGGCTGCCTTCTTGATGCCATCTTATACTCTTTTATCTTTAACCTAATCATAGTTAGAGCTCCCTATTTCAATGAACCTGAAAGATATAAGCATGCAATGTTTTTATGGGGGTATGGACATTTGAGAATAAAAGAAGAGAAGGTCACTTGAGACGGCTTGATCATGTCTTGCGTCGATGTACATATCTAGGATTTCTAGTATATGGGTGCACTGCTAAAAAAGGAGAAAAAATGTATGAAGTGGTAATTGATCAATCTTCCTCTTGGTAAATAACTCAATCTTCAACCAAGTGCACCATTCAACCTTCTTGGAGCATAGATGCTAATAGTTACTCCTTTTGTTCCAATTTATATGAACCTATTTGACTGGGCATGAAAAAATAATTTTTTTGTAATTTGTGGTCATAAACAAATCAAAAAGGGACTCAGAGTATTTGTGTGAATTGTTACCAAATTTAGCAAGAGGTCATTCATTTTTTAATAGACCAAAAAGAAAATAAGTTTACATAAAATGGAACAGGGGAGTAATATTTTACCAATTTTATCAAACACTTATTGTATTTCAATCAACAAAATGAGAAATGTCCTTTGCTTTTCTTTTACCCCTCTTTAAAGTAAAGTTATACATTAGAGTTGGCTTTTGCAATCGCAATTTGTCTACGTCTGGCTCCTCGCTTTGACTCAGATAAAACCTTCTTATCTTGGTAATGTTGTACGAAAAGGAGGCTATGCGGTATGGCCCATATCCCTTCTTTTTACGCCAGTTACTCTGCTCCTATCCTTTTGGGGCTATGTCGGTCGCTAGTGTGTTGTTCGATCTTACGATAGGTTCCAGGCGTGATTCTGATTCTAAATTCGATTTTGTGTTCTGGAATGATTTTGTTCTAAAGAAAGACATATCTAAACTGAAGAGGGGCTGTTCACGGTAACGAGGCCCGCGAAAGTGCTGGCAACAACAGAAAAGAAGGGGTCCATGTAGCTGTTGTATCCGCCCTCTTCTTAGTCAATGTGGCACAGCAGGTTCTGCATCTACTACAAAAGAGAGAATCTACTTTAGATAATCACGTCTCAGCTAAGGCAGCAAGGGACTTTAGGGCTTGTTGAAGCTTCTGAGCATACCAAATCAAAGCCAGAGATGGATCAAGGTAGTTCATCCTCTAAGAGAGAGTAGGTAAGTTTCGGATCGAAGATCTTCGCGAGACCTAACCTTGCTCGATCCAATAGCCCGATCCTAGCCCAATCACCTTTCTCCAAGATCGGCAATATTATGGATTTCTGATCATATTTTCTTTAAAGGTGGTCATGATGTTAGATTTTGAAGAACCAACGGTTCTATTGGTGATCCATTGAAAAGAAGGAACTTCATATATCTCTTTTCTATTCAATGCAGAAAAAAGGTAACTGGATCGTAAGTAGGCATCGAAGGAAGATTGTTGTAAAGAATTTTGCGATTTGATTATTTTTTAGTTGAAGAACCTAGCGAGCCAATTCCTACTCCTTTGGAGTCTTCTGTGGAGCTTTCTTAGTAATGGTAAAGAAGGTACGCCAAGGGAAGCTCGAGCCAACCTTAAATATCTAATTCTACCCAGAGATCATGAGCTCACTTGCCCTAAAATTCTTTTATAAATTGTCCAGGTACAGATGCATTGGTCCATAGGTGTAAAATTATGATGATAGAAGTGTTAAAAGAGGACAGATAGAGTAAAATCACATGGAAGAAAGTTGTCGAAAGAGCTACAAATCCTTGGAATCAATAAAAGCTCAATTAAAGATAAGACAATGGAAGAAAAAAAATCCTTACAGGTGATACCTACTAGTTATGAGGTGTTATATATATATATATATATATATATATATATATATATATATATATATGTAATTTTAATATGAGTTGAACTAAATGAAAAGGAATGAAATTCATGTTATCAATTCCAACTTGTTCGGGACTATGGAGTATATTGTTATTGTTACTGATATTTGTGCAATGTGGTGATAAGAAGATTCTGTTCTGTTGTAATATCCCATGTGATCGATGCTTTCGTTGCTATTCTTTAGGGTTAAAATAGAATGATATTTGCTCTTGGATGTTTTAATTTTTCCTCAATATTCTGCAGATATTTGCAGCTCTTTGCCTTGACGGGTGGCCGTTGGAATTGGAAGGAGTAGTGTGAAGAGGAGGGTGCAAATGTGAGGCCCGTAAAATTTTTTTAAAAAAATTTAAGGGTTTCACGCACTCAAGTTTAAGTGTGGAGATACATATTTCGAAATATTTCTGTCAAAGAGATTTTTTTTTTTTTTGGTAAGCACGATGACAGTTATATGTTATATAGTATGAGTTGTATGAAGGTTTCAAGATAGTTACATGCTCCTGTACATATAGTGGTTAAGCTTATAATTCTCAAATAGTTGTAGCACTTGTTTTTTATTTAAAGCGGACGAATGTATTTAACAGATTTGAGTGAGCATTATGAGTTATAGTTTAAACTTAGAGCATGATTATGTGTTTCAATCAAGCAAAAAGATATAGACTTAGTTAACTATGGATAAGCGAGAAATGAATGCATATGCGTCACATATTGGCATTATTTAATTAGTGGAGAATTTAAACTTAAAAGTTTTAGAAACTCGCCATCTTTAAACACGACTAAAGATTACCAAAACTTCAGAAATCTTAGAAACTCGCCATTAATTTTAGAATATAAACTGCTTTGTTACTAGAGAGAATTACTATGGAAATAGCACGGGCTAACTAGTTTTGGACTGGTAATTAAAAAATAGTCGGTATTTGCAAAGTTATTGAAAAATAATTAACCTCTATTTTGTTGCAACACGGAAGTTCCAGCATAATATACTGGAGATTGGTGCACCTGTGTATGAACTTCTAGCAAATTATGTTGGAACTCCAACATATGAAAAGTTCTAGCATAATATGTTGGAGACTGATGCACCTGTTTATGAACTTCTAGCATATTATGTTAGAACATCAACATACAGAAAGTTCCAGCATAATATACTGGGATTGGAGTACATGTGTATGAACTTCCAGCATACTATGCTAGACCAGTATATTATATATGCTGGAATATTTTTTGTAATTTGAACAATATTTTTATTCAAATTTATCTTTACATGAAAAGTGACTAAATTTCGATTACTTTTGAAATTGTGACTATTTTTAAATTACCACTTATAAATCCAATTTATTTTGAATTTCACCTAGAGTTAATCAAAACATTTTGAAATTCTTGATATTTTGGCTATCGTAACATGGGTATTTTTTTTGTTTCCTACTTCGTCATCCAAATCTAAAACCTTTAGTTAAGTGTGAAAGAATTTTATTCATCCCACCACAGCTTGTTTTCTTGTGTATGAACCATCTACCAGTAGCTTCCAATTTCTTAAGAAAATTAGGCCAAAATCCTTGCCTTCACTGACCTAACAACAAGATTGTGAGAAAGCAATGGGAAAAAATATATTATTGATTAATTAATTGATAATGCTATAATGAGCCGGATATATACAATACATATCCTACTCCTAATACATATGGATTAGGATTATTTACCACTATTTATACAATAAAACTAACACTCCCCCTCAAGATGGTATGTATAAATCGTATATACCGAGCTTGTTATATATATAACTAATATGAGGACTAGTGAGAGACTTGGTGAAAATATCAACAAGCTGATCATTCGACTTCACAAATTTTATAGCAATATCTCCCGAGAGTATCTTTTCTCTAATAAAGTGACAGTCAATCTCGATGTGTTTAGTTCTCTCATGGAACACTAGATTTGATGTAATATTGTGACGACCCAAAGGGTCATCACTTGTTTTATTAATCATTCCGAACTTTTGAGGTCTTGAAAACCTCATTTATAGTTGCCTCGATTTGCGTGCACAGTCCGGGCACAAAGTTGGAAAAGATTTATGTTGAAATATGTGAAATATGTGAAAAAGTTGAAGAATTTTGATATTAATATTGATATGGTTGACTTTGGTCAACATTTTTGGTAAACGGACCCGGATCGGTGATTTGACTATTTCAGAAAATCCGTAGAAAAATATGGAACTTGGGCATATGTCCGAAATTAAAATCCGAGGTCTAGAACCCCGGTAAAAGAATTTTTCTGTTAAATTATTTTCCTGAAAATGTTTAAGGAAAATGAAACTGAATTTTGATTAAAAACGTACTGGTATCGGGCTCGTATTTTGGTTCCGACGCCCGGTACAGGTCATATATATTGGTTAAGCGCTTCCTGTAAAGTTTGGTTGAAAACGGACGTCGTTTGACGTGAAAGTTTGGAAATTATGAAAATTTGAAAGGATTCTTGAGTTTTAAGGCTAAATTCATGGATTTTGATGTTATTTTAGCGATTTGATCGCGCGAGCAAGTTCGTATGATGTTTTTAAGTTAGTGTGCACATTTGGTTTGGAGCCCCGAGGGCTCGGGAGTGTTTCGGAGGTGGTTCGGGGTGGTTTTAGACTAGGAAAAACTACAGAAAATCTGCAGCAGACATTCCTTCTTCGCGTTCGCGTCCACCTGGTCGCGTTCGCGAAGGCTTCTCCTTTCCCTTCATCGCGTTCGCGACCATAGGATCACGTTCGCGTACAAAAAATTTGGACCCAGCCATTTTCCTCTACGCGTTCGCGTGCAGGCTCCCGCGTTCGCGGAGCCTGGCCTGCCTCCTCTACGCGTTCGCGTAAGGTGCCACGCGTTCGCGTAGGCCAATTTGTAAGCTCAGATTTTTATTCTTCGCGTTCGCGACTATGTCCACGCGAACGCGATGCCCATTTTTCCCAACCCTTCGCGAACGCGCCACTGTCCACGCGAACGCGAAGGGCAAACTTTTGCCCAGACATTTTAATCCCAAAACAGAACAGAAACGGGATAACAAATCCCATTTCTGTTCAACCCCTTCTTCACAACCCCTTGGACGATTTTTGAGCTATTCTTCACCAAACTTCTTGGGTAAGTGATTCTTAACTCGTTTTCTTCATTTTCCATCAATATTATTTGAATTCCTAAGCCTAAATAGGTGTAAATGGGTAGAAAAATTGAGAATTTAGTATAGTAAGGGTTTTCAATGAATTTACGATCTAGACTTCGTTTTGGAGTCGAACTTAAGAACAAATTGTATATTTGAACTCATGGAGGATTGGGTGAACTTATTTTGGTTCGAAACTTGAGTTTCGATTATGTGGGCCCGGGGTCGATTTTTACTATTCCGGGGCAGAATGTTGTAAAAATCATATTTAGCAATATGAACTAGTTTGTTAAGTAGAATTGATGATATGAAATCAATTGTGTATAGATACGGTTGGATTGGAGTCAAATTCGAAAGGAAAAGGCATTGCTACGGATTGAATCGTTCGTGAACTTTCGAGGTAAGTGTTTGTTCTATCCTAGTTTGTAGGAATATGAATTTAGTTATGAATAAATTATTGAATAAGAGTTATTGGTGTTATACCGGTAATGAAAGTAAATTGTTGAAATTATTATAAATTATTGGTTTAAAACCGGTAATTATAAATATTGTTGATATAGAGATTATTGGTTAAATGCCGGTAATATATATATTTTATAATTGGGATCGTGTGGTACGCCGACCACAAAGTGACTTAAATCTTGGCATTGGCCATAGTTGCCGGTAGCCTTTTGATATAATTGGGATCGTGTGGTACGCCGACCACAAAGTGACTTAAATCTTGGCATATTTGGGAGCGGGTGGTACGCCTACCACAAGATATAATTATTGATATATTTGGGAGCGGGTGGTACGCCTACCACAAGATATAATTATTGATATATTTGGGAGCGGGTGGTACGCCTACCACAAGATATAATTACTATGATAATTGGGAGCGGGTGGTACGCCTACCACAAGATATAATTACAGTGATAATTGGGAGCGGGTGGTACGCCTACCACGAGATATGAAATGAGAGAAGAATTGAGACATGAAAGTAAGATTTATTATGTTGATTAGATTATTCTGGATATCGTGAGTTATTGACTGTTATTTCAGAGCAGAGTATTTCCTTATAAATGTATTGTATATATATGTATATATTGCAACTGTACAGGTTTAGGTGGGTGACTGGCCTTAGCCTTGTCACTAGTTCGCTGGGATAGGCCAGGCACTTACCAACACATGGGGTCGGTTGTGCTGATACTACACTCTGCGCTCTTTTTGCGCAGATACAGGTTACGGACAGCAGCAGCGACAGTAGAGACTTGTGGATTTTTCGACTACTGAGACTACGAGGTAGCCTTGCAGGCGTCTGCAGGACCCGTTGTCTCTTCTATCTATGCTTTTCATTCCGTTATCTCATGTAATCGAGATAAACAACTTGTATTTTCTTTCAGACAATTATGTGTATTATTCTTAGAAGTTCGTGAGTATTGTGACACCAATCTTGGGTAGTGTATCAGATTTGGATTTTCTTTATCATATTTGACTAAGTCTTCCGCTAATTTTGATTATTCCGTTGTAATTTTTATGTTGTTAATAAGAAATTGGAAATTAATGGAGATGTAATTAATATTTGGCTTGCCTAGCTTCCATTTAGTAGGCGCCATCATGACCCCGATGGTGGGAAATCCGGGTCGTGACAAGTTGGTATCAGAGCTCTAGGTTGCACAGGTCTCACAACTCACGAACAACCTTAGTAGAGTCTGAAGGATCGGTACGGAGACGTCTGTATTTATCCTCCAGAGGCTACAGAGTTAGGAAAATATTCTCTTTATTCTTTCCGGTCGTGCGACTTGATCTTTTGAATGTTAATTGAACTTCTACTCTGTTCTTCCGCAGATGGTAAGGACACGTGCATCCTCATCTACTGACCAGCAGCCCGAGGTCCCAGCAGCGGCAGCTCTCGCTAGGGGTAGAGGCCGAGGTCGAGGTCGTCCTAGAGGACAAGGTAGGGGCAGAGCTCAGCCCCGAGCAGCAGCACGAGTGGCAGAACCTCAGGTTCATATCGAGGAGGAAGTTCCAGCCCCAGCAGCTCCGGTAGGCCCAGCTCAGGTCCCAGGAGGAGCTGTGTTTTCACCGGATCTACAGGATGCTTTGGTCCGTATAGCGGGTTTTATGGATCATATCACCAGAGCAGGTTTATTACCGGTAGCACCAGCCACTTCTCAGGCTGGAGGAGGTAATCAGACTCCTGCTACGCGCACTCCGGAGCCAGTAATTCCCCAGGCTCAGGATCCTGTGATTCAGCCAGCTGAGCCAGTTCGGCCTATTATCGCGACTCCGTCTAATGATGGTGCAGCCATGTCTGCTGATGCGTTGTGGAGATTGGACAGGTTTACCAAACTGTTCACTACCACATTCAGTGGCACTCCTTCAGAGGATCCACAGGACTTCCTATACAGCTGCCACGAAGTTCTCCGTACTATGGGTATTGTGGAGACAAATGGTGTGGATTTTGCTACTTTTCGGTTATCCGGTTCCGCCAAGACTTGGTGGAGAGATTATTGTCTAACCAGGCCGGCGGGATCGTCATCTTTGACTTGGGAGCGGTTTGCAGAATTATTCTTGGAGAAGTTCCTTCCAGCAACTCAGCGGGAGGTTATGCGCAGACAATTTGAGCGTCTTCATCGGGGTTCTATGTCTGTCACACAGTACGAGACTAGGTTCGTGGACCTGGCTCGTCATGCTATTATCATACTTCCCACAGATCGGGAGAGAGTGAGGAGGTTTATTGATGGCTTGAATCAGCCAATTCGGCTACAGATGGCTATGGGGGCAGGAACTGAAATCACTTTTCAGGAGGCGGCTAATGCAGCCCGCCGGATCGAGATGGCTCTGTCACAGGGAGCGAGACATGGATCAGATAAGAGATCTCGTAATTCGGGTAGATTCAGTGGTACCTCGTCTGGAGATAGAGATTTTTATGACAGAGGCCATCCTCCTAGGCCTTATCAGTCAGCTCTTCAGGTTTCTCATGATGCTTCAAGTGATCGTAATTCTCAGCCACGCTACTCTGATCAGCAGCCTATCAGTGCACCACCACTTCGCTATTTTCAGCAGCCGAGGGCTTGTTTTACGTGCGGTGATCTTAGGCACATTGCAAAGTATTGCCCTCGAGCTTCTGACAGATCTCACCAGCAGGGTTCTCGTGCCATGATTCAGGCCCCAGTTCCCTCACAGCCTGCCCAGCCGGCTAGAGGCGGAGGTAGAGGACATAGAGGTGGAGGTAGAGGTCATAGAGGTGGAGCTCGGACCGATAGAGGTAGAGACCAGCCAGCAGCTGATCGTCCTAGAGATACTGCTCAGGGTGGTGGGGCACAGCCCCGATGTTATGCACTTCCCGCCAGACCAGAGGCTGAGTCTTATGATGCCGTCATTACAGGTATTATTTTGGTTTGTGATAGAAAGGCATCAGCATTATTTGACCCTGGGTCTACATATTCGTATGTGTCTTCCTATTTTGCACCATATTTGATTCAGCCCAGTGATCCACTGAGTGTTCCTGTTCATGTGTCTACACCAGTAGGCGACTCTATTGTGGTTGATCGAGTTCATCGGTCATGTATTATAGTAATTGAGGGTCTCGAGACCCGTGCTGATTTATTACTCCTAAATATGGTGGACTTCGATATTATACTAGGCATGGATTGGCTATCTCCGTATCATGCTATTTTAGATTGCCATGCCAAGACTGTGACTTTAGCCCCGCCGAATTCGCCTCGTATAGAGTGGAAAGGAATTTCAGGTCATACTAGCCGTAATGTTATTTCTTATGTTAAAGCTCAGCGTATGGTTGGAAAGGGATGCTTGGCTTATTTGGCTTATGTCCGTGATTCTAGTGCTGAGGTTCCTTCTATTGACTCTGTGCCTGTGGTTCGCGAATTTCCTGAAGTATTTCCTTCAGACTTGCCAGGTATGCTGCCCGATAGGGACATTGATTTTTGCATTGATTTGGCTCCAGGCACTCAGCCCATTTCCATTCCCCCATATCGTATGGCTCCGCCGGAGTTAAAAGAATTGAAGGAACAGTTGCAGGATTTACTTGAAAAGGGTTTCATTAGACCCAGTGTTTCGCCGTGGGGTGCACCTGTATTATTTGTTAAGAAGAAAGATGGTTCGATGAGAATGTGCATTGACTATCGACAGTTAAGCAAGGTGACTATCAAAAATAAATATCCACTTCCGCGAATTGATGATTTATTTGACCAGCTTCAGGGTGCCAAGGTATTTTCAAAGATAGATTTGAGATTTGGCTATCATCAGCCGAAGATTAGGGCATCCGATGTCCCTAAGACAGCGTTCCGCACTCGGTATGGACATTATGAATTTCTGGTCATGTCTTTTGGGTTGACAAATGCTCCAGCAGCTTTTATGGAATTAATGAATCGGGTGTTCCGGCCTTATTTAGACTTGTTTGTAATAGTCTTCATTGATGACATATTAATATATTCCCGCAGTCGGGAGGAGCATGCGCAACTCAGAGTGGCCTTACAGACTCTGAGAGATAGCCAGCTATATGCAAAATTTTCAAAGTGTGAATTTTGGCTAAGTTCGGTTGCATTCCTGGGTCATATTGTGACGGCAGCAGGTATTCAGGTTGATCCGAAGAAAATTGAGGCAGTCAAGAGCTGGCCTAGACCGACATCAGCCACAGATATTCGGAGTTTCTTGGGGTTAGCGGGTTATTATCGCCGATTCGTAGAAGGATTTTCTTCTATTGCAACCCCACTGACCAGATTGACCCAGAAGGGTGTTCAATTTGAATGGTCCGATGAATGTGAGGCGAGCTTTCAAAAGCTCAAGACAACCTTGACCACAGCACCGGTATTGGTTTTACCCACAGGTACGGGACCTTATACTGTTTATTGTGATGCTTCCCGTATTGGGCTTGGTGCAGTGTTAATGCAGGATGGCAAGGTTATTGCCTATGCTTCGAGGCAGTTGAAGATTCATGAAAAGAACTATCCAATGCATGATCTAGAATTGGCGGCGATTATTCACGCATTGAAGATCTGGAGGCATTATTTGTATGGTGTAGCATGTGAAGTATACACCGATCATAAGAATCTTCAGTATTTGTTTAAACAGAAAGAGTTGAATTTGAGGCAGAGAAGGTGGCTAGAATTGCTGAATGATTATGATGTCACCATTTTATATCATCCGGAAAAAGCAAACGTGGTGGCCGACGCTTTGAGTAGGAAGTCAGCCAGTATGGGCAGTCTTGCTTATATTCCAGTCAATCAGAGGTCACTTGCTTTGAATGTTCAGTCCTTGGCCAACCGATTTGTGAGGTTGGATATTTATGAGCCTAGCAGAGTGTTAGCTTGCACGGTCGCTCGTTCTTCTTTATTAGAGCGTATCCGGTGAGAGGCAATTTGATGATCCTCATTTGCGTGAATTGAGAGATACAATACAGCGGGGAGGTGCCACAAAGGTAAATCTAGATGATGATGGGATATTGAAATTGCAAGGTCGAGTTTGTGTGCCCAATGTCGAAGGGATTCGAGAGTTAATCTTAGCGAAGGCCCACAGTTCGCGGTATTCTATTCACCCAGACGCCGCGAAGATGTACCAGGACTTACGGCAACACTATTGGTGGCGCAGAATGAAGAAAGACATCGTTGCGTATGTCGCTCGGTGTCTAAATTGTCAGCAGGTGAAATATGAGCACCAGAGACCTGGTGGTGTATTCCAGAGGATTGAAATTCCCGAGTGGAAATGGGAGCGGATCACTATGGACTTCGTCATTGGACTTCCTTTGACTCGGAGGAAATTTGATGCTATTTGGGTCATTGTTGATAGGCTGACCAAGTCGACACACTTTATTCCAGTATATCTGTCTCATACTCGTCGGAGAGGTTAGCAGAGGTTTACATTAGGGAGATTGTTTGTCTCCATGGGGTGCCAGTATCTATTATCTCTTGATCGGGGAACGCAGTTTACCTCGCGGTTCGGGAGAGCGGTCCGGCGGGAGTTAGGCACCCAGGTTCAGTTGAGTACGACATTTCATCCTCGGACGGATGGCCAGTCCGAGAGGACTATTCAGATTCTAGAGGACATGCTTCGAGCCTGTGTTATTGATTTCGGAGGCTCGTGGGATCAGTTTCTGCCATTAGCAGAGTTCGCCTACAATAACAGTTACCAATCTAGCATCCAGATGGCTCCGTATGAGGCGTTGTATGGTAGGCGATGTCGATCACCAGTTGGATGGTTTGAACCGGGAGAGGCTCGGTTGTTAGGTACGGACTTAGTTCAGGAGGCCTTGGATAAGGTCAAGACTATTCAGGAGAGATTGCGTTCAGCTCAGTCCAGGCAGAAGACTTATGCGGATCGTAAGGTTCGAGATGTAGATTTCATGGTTGGCGAACGAGTATTGCTCCGAGTGTCGCCTATGAAGGGTGTGATGAGGTTTGGGAAGAAGAGCAAGCTCAGCCCTAGGTATATTGGCCCATTTGAGATTCTAGACAGAGTGGGAGGGGTGGCTTACAGATTAGCTTTGCCGCCTAGCTTATCAGCCGTGCATCCAGTTTTTCATGTATCTATGCTTCGGAGATACCACGGCGATCCCACACATGTGTTAGACTTCAATACTGTCCAATTGGACAATGATCTATCTTACGAGGAGGAGCCGGTAACCATTCTAGACCGGCAGGTTCGACAGTTGAGGTCGAAGAGTTATCCTTCTGTGCGTGTTCAGTGGAGAGGTCAGCCTCCTGAGGCATCGACCTGGGAGTCCGAGTCTGATATGCGGAGCCGCTACCCACATTTGTTTCCTGACTCAGGTACTTCTTTCTTTTGTCCGTTCGAGGACGAACGGTTGTTTTAGAGGTGGAGATTGTGACGACCCAAAGGGTCATCACTTGTTTTATTAATCATTCCGAACTTTTGAGGTCTTGAAAAGCTCATTTATAGTTGCCTCGATTTGCGTGCACAGTCCGGGCACAAAGCTGGAAAAGATTTATGTTGAAATATGTGAAATATGTGAAAAAGTTGAAGAATTTTGATATTAATATTGATATGGTTGACTTTGGTAAACGGACCCGGATCCGTGATTTGACTGTTTCAGAAAATCCGTAGAAAAATATGGAACTTGGGCATATGCCCGGAATTGAAATCCGAGGTCTAGAACCCCGGTAAAAGAATTTTTCTGTTAAATTGTTTTCCGAAAATGTTTAAGGAAAATGAAACTGAATTTTGATTAAAAAGTACTGGTATCGGGCTCGTATTTTGGTTCCGACGCCCGGTACAGGTCATATATATTGGTTAAGCGCTTCCCGTAAAGTTTGGTTGAAAACGGACGTCGTTTGACGTGTTTCGGCCTTAAATTGGAAAGTTTGGAAATTATGAAAATTTGAAAGGATTCTTGAGTTTTAAGGCTCAATTCATGGATTTTGATGTTATTTTAGCGATTTGATCGCGCGAGCAAGTTCGTATGATGTTTTTAAGTTAGTGTGCATATTTGGTTTGGATCCCCGAGGGCTCGGGAGTGTTTCGGAGGTGGTTCGGGGTGGTTTTAGACTAGGAAAAACTACAGAAAATCTGCAGCAGACATTCCTTCTTCGCGTTCGCGTCCACCTGGTCGCGTTCGCGAAGGCTTCTCCTTTCCCTTCATCGCGTTCGCGACCATAGGATCACGTTCGCGTACAACAAATTTGGACCCAGCCATTTTCCTCTACGCGTTCGCGTGCAGGCTCCCGCGTTCGCGGAGCCTGGCCTGCCTCCTCTACGCGTTCGCGTAAGGTGCCACGCGTTCGCGTAGGCCAATTTGTAAGCTCAGATTTTTATTCTTCGCGTTCGCGACTATGTCCACGCGAACGCGATGCCCGTTTTGCCCAACCCTTCGCGAACGCGCCACTGTCCACGCGAACGCGAAGGGCAAACTTTTGCCCAGTCATTTTAATCCCAAAAACAGAACAGAAACGGGATAACAAATCCCATTTCTGTTCAACCCCCTTCTTCACAGCCCCTTGGACGATTTTTGAGCTATTCTTCACCAAACTTCTTGGGTAAGTGATTCTTAACTCGTTTTCTTCATTTTCCATCAATATTATTTGAATTCCTAAGCCTAAATAGGTGTAAATGGGTAGAATAATTGAGAATTTAGTATAGTAAGGGTTTTCAATGAATTTACGATCTAGACTTTGTTTTGGAGTCGAACTTAAGAACAAATTGTATATTTGAACTCATGGAGGATTGGGTGAACTTATTTTGGTTCGAAACTTGAGTTTCGATTATGTGGGCCCGGGGTCGATTTTTACTATTCCAGGCAGAATGTTGTAAAAATCATATTTAGCAATATGAACTAGTTTGTTAAGTAGAATTGATGATATGAAATCAATTGTGTATAGATACGGTTGGATTGGAGTCAAATTCGAAAGGAAAAGGCATTGCTACGGATTGAATCGTTCGTGAACTTTCGAGGTAAGTGTTTGTTCTATCCTAGTTTGTAGGAATATGAATTTAGTTATGAATAAATTATTGAATAAGAGTTATTGGTGTTATACCGGTAATGAAAGTAAATTGTTGAAATTATTATAAATTATTGGTTTAAAACCGGTAATTATAAATATTGTTGATATAGAGATTATTGGTTAAATGCCGGTAATATATATATTTTATGAATTGGGATCGTGTGGTACGCCGACCACCGGGTGGTACGCCTACCACAAGATATAATTATTGATATAATTGGGAGCGGGTGGTACGCCTACCACAAGATATAATTATTGATATAATTGGGAGCGGGTGGTACGCCTACCACGAGATATAATTATTGATATATTTGGGAGCGGGTGGTACGCCTACCACAAGATATAATTATTGATATAATTGGGAGCGGGTGGTACGCCTACCACAAGATATAATTACAGTGATAATTGGGAGCGGGTGGTACGCCTACCACGAGATATGAAATGAGAGAAGAATTGAGACATGAAAGTAAGATTTATTATGTTGATTAGATTATTCTGGATATCGTGAGTTATTGACTGTTATTTCGGAGCAGAGTATTTCCTTATAAATGTATTGTATATATATGTCTATATTGCAACTGTATAGGTTTAGGTGGGTGACTGGCCTTAGCCTTGTCACTAGTTCGCTGGGATAGGCCAGGCACTTACCCAGCACATGGGGTCGGTTGTGCTGATACTACACTCTGCGCTCTTTTTGCGCAGATACAGGTTACGGACAGCAGCAACGACAGTAGCGACTTGTGGATTTTTCGACTACTGAGACTACGAGGTAGCCTTGCAGGCGTCCGCAGGACCCGTTGTCTCTTCTATCTATGCTTTTCATTCTGTTATCTCATGTAATCGAGATAAACAGCTTGTATTTTCTTTCAGACAATTATGTGTATTATTCTTAGAAGTTCATGAGTATTGTGACACCAATCTTAGGTAGTGTACCAGATTTGGATTTTCTTTATCATATTTGACTAAGTCTTCCGCTAATTTTGATTACTCCGCTGTAATTTTTATGTTGTTAATAAGAAATTGGAAATTAATGGAGATGTAATTAATATTTGGCTTGCCTAGCTTCCATTTAGTAGGCGCCATCATGACCTCGATGGTGGGAAATCCGGGTCGTGACAAATATGAAGAGCAGTTTGATTATCACACAAGTCTCATCTGACTAATCTCACCAAATTTCAACTCCTTGAGCAACTGTTTGATCCAAATTAGCACACATGTGGCCATAGCCATTGCTCGATATTCTACTTCTGCACTAGACCGAGCAACCACATTCTGTTTCTTTCTCTTCCAAGACAACAAATTTCCTCCTACTAGGATACAATATCCAAACATAGAATGTCCGTCAGAAGGTGATCCTGCCCAATCAGCATCTGAGTATCCAGCGATCTGCTCATGACTTCGATCCTCAAACAATAAGCCTTTTTCTGGAGCCGATTTTATATACCGAAGAATACGGACAACTGCATCCCAATGACTATCACAGAGAGAATCCATAAACTGAGTCATAACACTCACAGGAAAGGAAATGTCAGGTCTAGTCACTGTCAGGTAATTTAGTTTACCAACCAACCGCATATATTTTGTAGGATCACTAAGAGGATCCACCTATCCTGGCAGAAGTTTAGGGTTCAGATCCATCAGAGTGTCAATAGGTCTACAACATGTCATTCCTATCTCCTCAAGAATATCTAAGGCATACTTATGTTGTGATTACAATACCTAAGCTAGACTGAGCAACCTCAATACCCAAAAAATTTTTTTAATCTGCCCAGATCCTTAGTCTGAAAGTGCTGAAAGAGATGTTGCTTCAACATACTAAAACCATCTTGATCATTATCGGTAATAACAATATCGTCAATATCAACAACCAGATAAATATAGAGATTTGAAGCAAAATATCAATAAAATACAGAGTGATCAGCTTTACTACGAGTCATGCCAAACTCCTAAGTAACTGTGCTGAACTTACCAAACCAAGCTCGAGGAGACTGCTTTAGACCATAGAGGGACCGTCGCAACTAACATACAAGGCCACTAGACTCCCCCTGAGCAACAAAACTAGGTGGTTGCTCCATGTATACCTCATCCTCAAGGTCACCGTGAAGAAAAACATTCTTAATGTCCAACTGATAGAGAGGCCAATGGCAAACAACAACCATGGATAGAAAAAGGCGGACTGATGTTATTTTAGCCACGGGAGAGAAAGTATCACTATAATCGAGTCCAAATACCTAAGTATATTCTTTGGCAACAAGACGAGACTTAAGTCGATTAACCTGGCCATCTAGACTAACTTTGACTGAATACACCCAAAGACAACCAACGGTCGATTTACCCGAAGGAAAAGGAACAAGCTCCTAAGTACCACTCATATTTAAAGCAGACATCTCGTCAATCATAGCATGTCGTCACCCGAGATGAGACAGTACTTCACCTGTAGATTTAGGGGGAAATAGAGGACAAAGATGACACAAATGCACAATAGGATGATGAGAGACGATGGTAACTTAAACTGATATAATGATGATTAGGATTAAGTGTGGATCGTATATATTTTCGTAGTGCAATCGGTTGATTAAAATGAGACAAGTCCGCAGTATTAGCAGGGTCAGGTGCAGGACATGAATCAGCTGGGCCTAATGCTGGGGGCGGGCGACGATAATAAGTCAAGAGTTGTGGCACCGGAGCTATAGTTGATGGAAGTGGACTAGGTGGTGGCACTGGACTCAGTGGTGACACTAAAGGTATAAGTGGTGGAGCTGCAACTGGAACTGTAGGCGGTGGAGCTATGGAGGAATATGAACGGGAAATAGGGACAGAATCTGCAAAAGAATGAACCGGTAACACCTCGGAAATATCTAAGTGATTGACTGGACCTGTGGCGTATGATTTGGTTTCAAAAAAGGTAACATCAGTAGACATAAGAAATCGCTGAAGGTCAGGAGAATAACATCGATATCCGTTTTGTGTTCTTGAGTAACCCAGAAATATGTACTTAAGAGCACGAGCAACTAACTTATCTTTTCTTGGAGTAAGGTCGTGAACAAAACACGTGCTCCTAAAGACACAAGGTAGAGGAGAGAACAAAGTTAAGTGGGGAAACAAGACAGAGAATAGAACTTGACTTTCGATAACTGAAGATGACATACGATTAATAAGATAACAAGATGTAAGAACGACATCCTCCAAAAAATGCAGCGGAACATGAGATTGTATGAGTAGGGTACGAGCAGTTTCAATAAGATGTCTATTCTTTCTTTCAGCTACCCCATTTTGTTGGAATATGTACGGACAAGATGTTTGATGAATAATCCTATGGGAGTTCATAAACTGCTGAAATCGAGAAGACAAATACTCTTCCGCATTATCACTATGAAATGTACGAATAGAAACCCCAAATTGATTTTGAATTTCACCATGAAAGGTCTGAAAAATAAAAAATAACCCAGATTGATATTTCATCAAAAATATCCAAGTGCACCTGGAATAATCATCAAGAAACTGACAAAGTAGCAGACTCCTAAGGAATAACTAACCCAACTATCTAGGACCCCAAACATCTGAATGTACTAAAGAAAAATGTGACTCTCCTCGATTATCAAAACGACGCGGGAAATGGAAGCGGGTATGCTTAACGAGCTAACACGATTCACACTCTAGAGTTGACAAGTGAGATAAGCCAGGTACCATTTTCTGAAGTTTTGACAAACTGGGATATCCTAACCGTTTATGTAATAAATTTGGTGAATCGATAATGGGAGAAGTTATTGCAGGAAGACAAGATGCGAGTCCATGTGATTTTGCAAGGATAAGGTAATAAAGTCCATCTGATTCACGTCCGATACCAATGATCCGTCATGTATTGCATTCCTGTATAAAAACAAGGCCATCAAAAAATAAAACAACAGAATTAAGTGATTTGGCTAAGCGACTAACGGCTATGAGATTAAAAGGACTACCAGGAACATAAAGAACCGAGTCTAAAGGAAAGGGGGAAAGTAGGCTTGCTTGACCTATTGCAGTTGCCATGGCTTGAGACCCATTGGCCATTGTGACTGTTGGAAGAGATTAAGAATATGAGATACTAGTGAAAAGAGATTTGTTACCAGAAACATGATCAGATGCACTTGAATCAATGACCCAAGACTCAGAAGATGAAGATTGGGAGACACATTTCCTGCTACTATTTGTTGAAATAATGGAGGCAAATCCTAAAGATGTTTGTTTACGTGCTTTGTACTGAAAGAACTCAATATAATCCGGAAAAGAAACTATATGGATTGAATTTAATGCATTCGATCCAACGAATTGTGAGTCTAAGAATGACATTATAATATACACGCCGGAAAAGGTTAGAAAATCATTTGAAAATCACTGCTTTGTTTGTTATTATAGTTCACCGGAAACACTGTAGCTCGCCGAAAAATAAAAAAGTAAACTTGATGGGTAGGCTTGGAAATTCAAGGCGATTACACTGTCCAAAAGAAATTTCTTGAAATATTGGTCGGAAAAGCCCTCACGCGCCAGCGCGTGTGACAGATGTGCACCGGCGGCAGAACTCCGGCATGCACGTGAGGACGCGTGGGTAAGTTTTTCAGGTGATATTTCCTGGGGTTTGGTCGCCTATCTCTTAAGGACCTTTTGGTGGTGTTGGATTTGCACAACACTGATAATTATTGACTTTGATGCAAATAGTCACTTAGGTTACAGAAAAATTTCATGGTGACTGGGTTCTTTCTTCTCGGATGTCGTTGAATGACGCACAACGATCTATTCTCTCCAAAGCTCTGATACCATGTGAGAAAGCACGGGAGAAAAGATATTATTGATTAATTAATTGACAATGCTACAATGAGCCCTATATATATACAATACATGTCCTTCTAATACATATGAGATTAGGGTTATTTATTACTATGTATACAACGAAACTCACGATAATAAAAGGCCTCATATTAGTTTTATCAATTTGACTTGAATAAGATGACTATTGACCAGAATATGGCCTGAAAAGGGGCTATTTATGTAAATCCGCCGATTGGTAGGCAGGAATATAAGCCCATCCGTATCGGCCCAAATATTGACTGTCTAATTCATATAGTCAAGCAATGAAGCAGATGTTTTGAAACATCTTAAATTGCCTCAACAAAAGGTATCTTTAGCTCATCCTATGATATATTTGTCTTTTATGATAATATTTTCCTGTGAAACACTGTTGTTAGTTTCCCAAATTAGAAAAATTCGGCATTATTTTATGCGACTTTTTGTTTGCATTTCATTTCGATATACTGGTGTTATTTTATATTACTAAGCAATTTTGATATTACTTTATGTCGCATCGAACATAAAATAATTTATTCGGAGATAAAAAAAAAAAAAAAAAGAAGAAGAACATGAAAAAGAAATCATTTACCACTTGTATATCACACAGTTAAGTTAAAAAAGGCATTTTCGTCTTTCAAGACAAAATAAAATATTCATGCACAGAAATCTATGATTGCTTTTCAAAATTTCAACATAAGGAGTTTTTCAGAAAGAAAATGAAGGAGCTACAGCAGAAAAGAGCGCTAAAAGAGAAAGATAGTATAACAATTACTAGTACTCCGTACAGTTCAAAATAAGTAACTTTTTATTATTGTTTTTATACATATTAAGAAACTCGTTTTTTAATATTACTAATTTGTAATAAAATTTACTATATTAATATCTATTATCTATTCACATAAATACCCCTAATATATAATCTAACAATATTTACTCCAAAGTCAATACAAAAAAAAAATTAATTCATTCTTAAAATTTAAAAAAATCAATTATTTTGGACCACAAATAACTAACAATTCTCACCAATATATAGTAATCTGAGATATGGATCAGAGATGCACCAACCTTTTGGGACATATCATTTAGTACTGAAAATAATCTGACCTATGCATTAATTAGAATGCCAATTAAATTCACCTTCATTGTCACCTTTCGATTTCAAATGTTGTCTATTCCCACCACCATTTGTCTCTATATATTTTGCAAATAATAAACTACTAGCTTTTTAATGATTTGATATCCCCCCCCCCCCCCCGATTTTTGTATTCAATCATGTGGATATCATAATTGTGTCTGTTACATTAAATGAACGCTTATACAATTCTGGCATTAGGGTCATCTTCATCTTTTTATTTTAGGTAAATCTTCACAAGTGCTGTTTTCAACTTAAGCACCCCGCGTGTTGAGAAAATATGTTCAACTGAAATTTGTTGCCTTATAACAACAAGAATAATAAGGAATGATTAAAAATTGGCAAAATACCTTATCATCCCTTAAACTTGTGTCACAGATTATTAGTTACAATCTTAAATTATCTTTTTGTCTTAATTACCCCTCAATTAGGTTTTTTGAGAGCCATCACCACCCTGGACACTGGTATGACAAATTATGTGGGTGCACTCACCTGCCACGTGAATTTTTCTGTATTGTGATATTTTTGAAAAATAAAATATATTTTTACCTTTTTAAGTATACTTTTTAGATAATTTTTTCCGAATAAAACTTGGATAGAACCATATTATTTAGGCTAAATTTTTTTATTTGACTATAAATAATAAAGTTTTAGTTAATCTTTTTTTTTTTTTTTGCATTTGACCTGGAAATAAAAATTTATACAATTAAAATAAATAGTCAAGACTTCTAAAAAGTTATACAATATATTGTTTAAATTAATTATTTTGGCTATAATTTTTTATATAGCTGTTATTGATTATACAAGTATTATACATCAATCGGACATACATTATATATTTAAGGGTATTTCTAGTTTAAACGGTTGAATGAGACAATTATTTAGTAATTTATTCTTCTTTGAGAGAAGGTTTTTTAGAAGTATTTTGCCAATATTTATAAATATTGGTTGTTAGCATATGATGTTGGCCTTAAGGAAAAATCTATTCTTCTTTTTTACAAAATTCAAATGCTTTTGAGAACAATTTCTAAACGGATCGGAAATGGCACAAGTAGTCAACTGTTACAGATGCCAAACAAATTAGAGTTTGAATACGCATTTCTCAGAGTAAAAGCAAATAACAGCTACCGCTAACTGCTAAAAAACTAACAGTACAAGAACTTATTTAAACAACTACTATTAATTTTTATTATCCACTAATATAAGGAATCTGTAATGTCTGCACACCGAAAGAAGATAATTAATATTCATTATATAATTAATAAATGGATTCCTTATATAACTAAACAAGAATGAAACTGTAAAAAGTTCTGCTACCAGATATATGTATCGGACACCTAGCAATAATGCTAGAAATAGATACTCAAGGGATCATACGTGCCAAGAATTACATAGGTATCAAATTAGATGGTACTTTTTAATGTTTTACAAATTTACGAAGATGTAATTAAAGCAATACTACCTAGGACGTGCTAGAAAAATAATTAACTCAGAGAGAGTACGAATTTATTAAGACATCATTCGTTTGCACTTAGTGAAGGTCTGAATCTTAATCATTCAATTCTCAGATATTAAGTGCGTTTGTTTTAAAGTCTGAATCATAATTATTAAGATCTTAATCATTAAGTGTGTTTGTTTTTTTTTACTTTGCAACCACTTATTGGGTTTGAATAAGTCTGTATGATTAAGATCTATAACAGAGATTTAATTTCATTAATATGCTATCAAATATTCATTATTAACTGTCATTACCGCCTACCATTATCAACTACCACCATGTCACCACCACTACAACCACTACCACCACAACCACCACCACGACTACGCCACCATCATTCTCAATCATAGTCGCCGCTATTATCGACCATCACCACTCACTATCCGCACCACTCCGACCACCATATATCACTCTCATCCACAATCAACACTCATCCCACCCACCACTTCACTCATTCATAATTACTATCACCACCCACCATTATTATCTATCACCACCCACTACTACCATCCTCAATCATAATCGCCAGTGCTACAAATCACTACTAGCTATTAGTATGAACCACCATCATCAACCAAAATTATGACCAAACACAGCCTCTTGTCGGCATTCACCTGTTAGTCATCACCACCAATAACTATCGTATTTTAAAAAATTACATATTTTATTGATAGAATTTTAGATTAGTTAGTATTTTATTTGAATTTTATATTTATTAATTTTTAAATAAAGATAAGTTTTATATATTCAGATGTTAAAACTTAAACAGTCTTAATTATTTTTATTTAGATTTTAATACACATTTTAATATATATAAATATATATATTTAGATTCTAATATCTTAATTTTAATATATATTTTAATATTCAGACGTCTTCGTCTTTAAAAAAAAATAAATGAGGCCTAAATGCCACAACCATAAAAATCGATCATCTAATTTCAAACTTAAAATCTGACCTCAAAATCTACTAATGGGCCATCTACTATATTCTTATTCGCTACAGTTTCTCATAGATCCACGTGTAATCTATGAGAGGATTAGTACTTTAAACAGGGACTTTACATGCTACATGCACTACTACGAAACTGTCTAAAAATCGTTTAGAAATAACCGCCAAAATCGATCGGAAATCTTGAAAAAAAAAAACAGACCGATTTCCGATCGACTTTAACCGGTCGAAAATATATTGGTTACGTAAAAATAGTGACTGAAGTCGGTCGCAACTTTCGACCGATTTTGGTTGGTAAATAAATTTTCACAAACAACCCAAAAAGAAAAAATTTGTCAAAAATCGATCGAAGTCAGTCGGTATTTTAATTATGCAATTAAAAAGTATATCGTTCGGGACTCGAACAAGAGTCTATATTATGGCATGATAATATTCTACCACTAGACTATTGGTACATTTCAAGTTAAGACATTTTTTTAATCAATTTGTACTCCCTAATTTCATTTTGGCACGAAAATAACCGATTGATTTCGGTCAGCTTTATTAAAAATATAAAATTAATGACCGAAGTCGATCGATTTTTTAAAATGGCTGACCGAACCCACCGATTTCGGTTTATGTTTGAATGTTAGTTTTAATTTATTTATATGAAAAATCGGCTGATTTCGATCGGTTTCTTAAAATATAAATTTTGGGGGATTCTAAAATAGTTTCATGCATTTTTGTGCCAAAACAAATCAACCGAAGTCGGTCGGTTTCGTAAAAAAAATTAAATATTTTGAAAAACCGACAGACTTCGGTCATTTTTTTGACCGACTGGTTGGCCACGGTCGATTTTGGCTGAATTTCTATCAGTGATGGCATGTTTTATTTTTATTTTTATTACTATTACTTTTTTTTACTCCTTCCTGAAGTTTTCGATTTTGTGTTCTTGGTAATAGGAACATATGCTCACAGCTTGAGTAACTTTCTCTTGTCATGCATGTTTTATTAGATCTTAAATACGGCTCTAATTTACAACAAATTCCTCTGCTATGTTTTAGTTGTGACAATTTCTCAAGGCACGTCATATAGGGTAAGTAGGGTTAGGGCCCGATTCCTTGTCATCCGGCGTGGCACGGTTGTGGCAAGAATTATAAGGGTTGTTGTGGGAAAGTATTGGGCATAGTTTTGGGGCAGGCAAGAGACGTTTGGCAAAGGCTTGACAAGCTAATGTGGGCAGTATTCAGGTGACATGGCATAGCATGTGCGCCAAAGTCCGTGGCACGGGCACTTCGGGTTGTAGTAATAACAATTGTGGGCTACGCTAAATTGAGGATGTGCAAAATGATGGCAAAGGATTTCAATAGCTAAGGCAAGGCTATGTAGGCTTTCAATAGCTAAGGCAAGGCTATGTGAAGGAAAATATAAGCAATGACACGAGGAAATAAAGGTTGATATGGGCAACGCATAAACTCGACCAAGGCAATGTACGGGCGATAATGGTGCCGGGCGTGTGCGGCAAAATCATGGGCGGTGGATTGCAGGAAATGCATTGGTGCAGAGCAATATCCAAATGAGCCAAGGCTGGGCGCAATTCCAACCTTGGGCGTGATTCAGCTGGCCAACTCAAGATAGCACATGCAATGCACACGTCAAAGCAGTTTGGTAGTTACCTTGTCATAACCTCTTGTACCCATGAATGATTTTTGTTTGTATCCATTATAATTTCGTGCATATCATGGCCTAAGTAGTTTGGGATGTCAACTACAAGTTAGGAGCTGATTTAGCCTTAGCCTGACAAATTGTAAAAGTTGTAAACGACAAGTGTCAATGTGCAGTCAAGTCCTAAAGGCTGCATATGTGCTATAAATAGGGCCTTTGGACTTAGTTAGAATAGGGTGTGCAATTTTGTGTGAAATTCTAAGTGGGAAACAAGAGTGGAACGTGAGAGTTTTCAAGTGTTTCAAAAGGGACTAAGGCTAGGCTTGGGCAGGTCTTAGTGTTAGCTAAGAGCGACTTGTGTTCTTTGTCAAAAGTGGGCTATGAACGACTTGTGTTCATAGCAAAGTGATAGTTCCATTGTATATTTTTGAAATTAATATAAGGGTTGAAATTTTCCGGCATTGGCTTGTTTCTTTCTGATTTGCTGCCTAAAATTTGATTATGGCGAAACATGCTGAAATTTGGCTAAGTGTTTAGGAAAAGCTGAGTGAAGTGCGCAACTTGATTGTTGCGTGAGTGTGACTTTGGACTGACCAAAAAATTCCCCGTGACATATAGCATGATATATAATTAGAGGCCTCTAAGACCTATACATAGTCGTATGAGTCTAAAATATATGTTTATGTTTAAATAATTAATTAGTAGTAATAACTTTTTGTTGGATTTTGTTGTTCAATAACAAAAGAAGTGTGAATGAAAAATAATGGGAAAGAAATGGAGAGAAGTAATATTTTGAATAATTTCACTTTACTAATGCACTTTGCCCCTCATTGGTAGAAGGAAAGAAAATTTTTGTGTATATATATAGAGAAGCTCATCTTTTAGCTTTTAAAGAGCTAAGAAGAAGGCAAGCCTCGCGTCGTTGTCGTTGCTTGCTCGGCTCGGCTTCGAATTCGAATTCGTCGGATTTGGTCAAAGATTGATTTAATCTATTTGGATAAAATTCTTTTCAAATATTTAATTAATTAATTAAATTAATTAAAGAAAATTCAATCCGGAATAACCCGCGGCCCGGTCCAGTTTGGACCGTTTTGTTTTCGATTATTTTAAATCCATTTCACACTTCCCGCAATATTTTCAACAGCTATGGCTATTCTAAAATAGTATCACACTTGTTCCAATAGCTATGGTTGTTCTGAAAGGTTGCAAACCTTTTCAAAAATAATACCAAATTGGCTATAAATATACCTTCAAATTCCAGAATACTGATTTACGAATTTTTTTGATAATCTTCTTCTTCTTCTGCACAAAAATTCCAATGTGTTTTGCAGCTTTTGAGTGGTTCGTTATTCATCGGTATTTTTGGTACCAACATCCCAATGATTTAAATCGTTCTATCCTTAGAGGATATATTCTAAAACCTCGGGTACTTGAGGGGAATAATTTTCTTAAGGACACACTGTATATTCGGTGGGCTCGATTTGTTCCTATAACGTTTCAAAATTTATTTTGAAGTGCAAATACTGTTTTTAGAATTTTTTTCCACTAACTTTCTGTTTCTGTTTCAGAAAGATTACTGTGTTATTTATTTACAGCAATACAGATTAATAAAAATCTTAAGGAAATTATATTTATTATATCATGTATTCTGTCTGAATTTACTATTCCGATTTGAAGATATAAAAACTTCATCAGAGTATTGAAATTCAGAAAATGATTTGAAGAACATAAAAACTTCATCGTTTTTCTGTAAAATAGTATATAAAAACTTCAGTTATTTTTACTACATACTATTTATTGATTACAGTATTATTTACTGTTCTGATTTTGCCATTAATTGATCTCTTATGTTGTTGACAGTGAGAAATGGCAATTGACAACAGAAATCCTTCTGCGGCTGTTGGTGTAATGATGATAGCCTCGTCAAGCCGCACTACTATTCCTCTGACCGAGAAATCGGGGAAATTTTCTGGTGCCAACTTCAAAGGATGACAGCAAAGGGTGTTCTTATGGCTTACCACACTTGGTATGCAGAAATTCACTAGTGAAGAACCTCCAGTACCTGCTACGGATATGCCGGACAATGAAAAGTACATGATTGTTGAGGCGTGAAAGCAGGTAAATTTTCTTTGCAAAGGCTATATCTTAAGCGCTTTAGAGGATGACTTGTGCAATGTGTACAGGGTAATGAATACTTCGAATGAATTTTGGGACGCACTTGAGAAGAAGTACAAGATAGAAGTTGCATCTACTTCCTTTGGACCAGATTTTGTGATATTCTTGGTTGAAAATGAGCCTCAAACTTTTAAAGCAGATATGTTGTCTTCTGATTTAGCATTTTGGAAAGAGGCAGTCAATAGTGAGATTCAGACAATTTTGGATGACCATACATGGGAATTGGTTGATTTTCCTCCAGGAAATAAGACTTTAGGTTCAAAATGGATCTTTAAACGAAAAATTAAAGTTGATGACACTATTGACAAATATAAGGCAAGACTTGTTGTCAAAGGTTATAGACAAAAGAAAGGTCTTTATTACTTTGGCACTTACTCGCCAATAACAAGGATACCATTTACTAGGGTGTTAGTGGTACTAGGGGCTATGTATGGTCTTGAAATCTATCAAATGGATGTTAAATCAGCTTTCTTAAATAGAAAATAGGAGAAAGAGATTTACATGGAAAAACTTAAGGTTTTGTGGCTCCTGGTAAAAAAATAAAAGTGTGAAAACTTGTTAAGACGCTTTATGGACTTAAACAAGCACCCAAACAATGACATGCAAAATTTGACCAAATTGGCAAATGGATTTAAAATCAACGAGTGTGGGAAATGTGTTTACGTTAAAAATACTCCAGGTCATGAAGTCATTGTTTGTTTATATGTTGATGACATATTGATAATGAGCAAAAGTATGATAGATATAAATGCTACAAAACGCATGTTGGCTAGCAAATTTGACATGAAAGGCTTAGGAGTTGCTGATATGATCTTAGGAATCAGAATTCACAAGGCTCCACAAGGTCTAGCATTATCACAGTCTCATTACATTGAAAAGGTACTTGACATGTTCAAGTATTTGGATTTCAAAAATGCCAAGACTACAATTGACGTGAGTTATGCAATTCAAAAGAATGAAGGTGAAAGTGACTTACAATAGTGATCCAGTTTGCATCACTTCAAAAGAATGAAGGTGAAGGTGAAAGGTCAAGTATTGGGAAGTTTGATGTATATCATGAATCGTACACGACCAGATATAGCACGTGCTATTAGCAAATTGAGTTGGTTTTTTAGTAATAGCAATAAAATACATTGGATAGCAATGAAACGAGTTTTGGGATACTTGAAACATACCCAAAATTTTTCTTTTCATTATAACAAATATCCTTCCGTGATCGAGTGATATAGTGATGCAAATTGGATCACTGGATCATCTGAAGTTAAATTCACGAGGGGATATATTTTCACAATTGGGGGTGGAGCAGTGTCTTGGAAATTATCCAAACAAACTTGCATCGCCCGTTTTACAATGGAATCTTAATTCATAGCTTTAGATAAGACCAGCGAAGAAGCTTGTCAAGACCCAAAATCCACCGAGGGTCGTGGTGGCGCCGGACACCGCTGTCAGGCAATCCAACCAAAATACTTAATTAACTTCCAATTTTTGGTATTGTCAAAAATTGTTTTTCTTTATACATTAAATAACGAATAATAAAATTTACAGAAATAACCGCGAAATCTTTAACAAAACATAACATTTAATAATCCAAAAAATCTCTCAAATCCGATGTCACGAGTGCATGTCGTCCGGAATACAATATTGGACAGAAATAAATACAGAAAATTGAAAAAGACTCTGCTGGCCGCGGATCGCCTCGAGAAGTGCAGCTCACCTAAGTCTTCGTGTCATCTGTGTTGCTACGCCTAGTAGGCCACTAGAGATGCATATGCTTGTACAATAAAAATGCACAGAAGTATAGTATGAGTACGAAAATAATGTGTACCCAATGAGTATCCCGCCTAATCTCGAAGAAGTAGAGACGAGATGGGGACTTCGACACTTACAAATGGTGCAATGATGATATATCCATAATATATTAAATCGTGAATTTTTATAAACATGATTATAATTCAATGGGTTGAAGAAAATAAACAATTCTTTCTTTTATAGGAAAAATTTTTGTTCATCATTTATACATATATTCTTAAGCCAGAAAGAGGTAGCAACAACTTCAATAAGTTTCAGGGAAAGAAATACAAGCATGTGCAAATCATGCCGAGGTCGATGTCCCTCTCCAACAGAAATGTAAAATATGCATTGAGGGCCGAACGACATGAACCGTATATGCATCTATTTAATCTGCCGAGGCATTCGGCCTGCTCCAAAATTAAACACAAACTAACAATCAATCAGGAGTCTACACGGAGCAATTATCCAAAGAAAGTAAATCCTCTACTAACCATTTAAGAAAAATAAAGTTTAATCCTTTTAGAAATTTATTTAATAATTCAACATGATTTAAGCAATTTAAGTTGTCAATAAGTTCACAAATAATCCAAGTATAACATGTTCTTGGGTCCTAAACTACCTGGACAATAACATAATAGTAGCTACGCACGGACTCTCGTCACCTCGTGTGCACGTAGCCCCCACAAATAGGAGCACATAATCAATAATTTTTACCTATGGTGACAATTTCCTCTTACAAGGTTAGAAAGGAGATTCACCTTGCTTCGAAGGTCCATAACCGGTATTTCATGCCCTTCCGAAGACTTAAATCGATGCACAACGCTCAAAAACTAGCCAATAATTATGTAAATCCATTAATATATGCTAAGGTACTCATTATAACCCAATTTATAATAATTCCTAACCCCGATCAAAAATTGGATAAAAATGCCTTAGGGCCCACGTGCCCGGAATTTGAAATTTTTCGAAGATAAAGATTACCCATGAATACACGAACTAAAATATATGATTTTCTCTTAATTCTATACCAAAAATCATGGTCAAATTCTAAGAATATAAATTTCTAGGTCTTTCTACCAAAACCCCAAATGGCAGTACACTGGCTGAAGACTATGCAACAGATTGGGAAGACCCTGATAATCCTCCCCTGAAAGATGATCTCCCCCCCAACCGAATGAATCACCCATGTTGCCTGTAGACCGGGTCCTTCCGTTACCATCTCTCTCCATTCTATTCTTTAATTTACGGTTCTCTGTGGTCTGAGCAAATGAGACTATCTTCCCATAATTCATTTCAGAATTTAAGGCAGTTGTAGATGCCTCATTAATAGTCATATGATTCAGGCCCTGAAAAAAAATGGGGTATAACATCCATCGTGGGCAATATATGGATGACATACTTGGACAAGCGAGCAAACTCCATGTGGTACTCCCACACACTTCTGTTACCTTGCTTTAAATTTTCAAACTGTGCTGCACGGGCTACCATTGTCTCAGTGGGCAGGAAATGATCGATAAAGGCATCAACAAACTTACTCCACCTCATCGGAGGGCTCCCATCCTCACTGGAATCTTCCCACAACTCAAACCATGAAGAGGCCACCCCTTTTAGACAGTAGACATCCAACTCTACTCCCTCTTTGTCAGTTGCATGCATAACCCTGAGGGACTTCTGAATCTCATCAATAAAATCCTGTGGGTCTTCTTCCGGATTGGCACCCGTAAATATAGGAGGGTCTAACTGGAGAAATTTGTTCACCTTGGAACTTGTGGAATCCCCTTGCTGGCTGGATGAACTAGGCGCAATATTTGACCTCTAGTCCTGATAGGCCACTATCTGGATCAACGTCTGAATATATCCCCTAAGATGCCCATCAGAAATACCAGAATTGAAATTTGGGTCTGGAGGTGGAATATGAGTATCAATGGGAGGGATAGTAGTACCCTCCATAAGTGTAGGAATTGGGGTAGTCTGCTCTGGAATAGAAGCATCAGACAGAGTGATAGTAGGGAGGATACCCTCACCCACAGTATCAAGTAGTGATTCATCAACCACTCCTGAAGTAGCATTAGCATCAGCTTCCTGGCCAATTCTCTCTTTCTTCTTAGATTCCATTTATTGAAAGATAGAACAATGCACTAATTACAGAGGTAACAGTTTCACCGCACGATCTAGAATATCAAAGAAGATTATTTTTCTAAATGTCTAAGTAGCCTCCAACTTATAGATGTCGTCGATTACACACAGATAAAAAAGGACTCTACTAGACAGGCCTCTGAGACATCCTAGGACACTTTAAACCCTTAGGCTATGATACCAAGTTTGTCACGTCACTAATCTCGGGAGGCGAGGCCTTATCAAACACTTTCTACCTATCTCAATAAGAATAAGGAAGCCATACTTTCATTTATTTAGACAATAGAAAATATAGTACATTCAACACAGTTCGTTTAGTTCAATTTATGTCACAACCTTAAATCGTAGTTAAGTTTCCAAGATTCCATACAATTACACTTTAGAGAAGCGAGAGCCAGAATTACAAAATAGTACATAGACCCATCCAACACTCGTACATAACCCACACATATGCCTACGGAGCCTCTAACGATGCAAATGAAAAGTATGACATTGTCGGCGACAAGGCCCCGGCTATACCTCAAAAGTGAATATCTATAACAAAAAATGTACAACATAACCCCCTTAAAGGAGAAAGTGGCTCACCAAGACTTTGAGGAGATGATGCTCCGCTACGCGCAATCGACACTATCCAATATGGAGCCACCTAAATTCATTAAAAAAATATAGCGCCCCCAGTAAAAGGAACGTTAGTACCATTGAATAACACTAGTATGTATAACTAAACACCATCAAGTTAGAAAGAACCTTCATACAAGAATAAAGATGAAATCATAAAGTCAACAAAGTTTCAAATAAGCACCATGTCAAAAATATAAGGAGGTTCACATGATTTTCACATAATTTCTGAAATTTTAGATTGGATCATCATACACTGTTGCATCATTATCCACTTTGCCACCGCTTCTTTGAGCGGAGTCCGATCACGGCTTGATCGACTAAGCTGTCTCCTGGAGATGTTACAACTATTTCATTCACACTTTCCAGTTTCCATAATCAATACATTACCACCATGTGTATATATATTATGGCGTCCAATCACGACCCGATCGGCTAAGCCGTATCTCCGAGAAGTTACCATTATTTTATTATTCATCTCACACCAATCTTTGGTTACACATGTATTAGTTCAGCAGCACTTGGGACCGCAATTTCCACATTCCATAATTCACGTTACACATTGTTCTCATTTTCAACATTTATTTTGCCACTTAAGATCATAGGTGCATACAAAGGCAATTTAAAACATAAGCATAAAAAGGAATTCATCAAGTTTGGAATATTAGTCCCAAAGTAACCTTGGCATAACATCTAGGCATTTAGCACATAGATCATGTTCTCCACACATCCTCCATTTTACAAAGAATAACACATTAAACATACGAAGAAGTGCCTACCACAAACATTTTCACAATAATAATTCACTTAACATAACAAGTACTGCATCAATCACATTTCGAACTTACAATATTTATACGGGCACCATGGAAGCTCAATTTCTAAGAGACGGGGTTTTAGCAATTCATACCTCGTTTAAGCTTTCCTTAAGTTATTACGACGTCATAAAAATTCTAGCAATCCCAATCTACTTAGAGACATAACAAAATTGAGCACAAATTAGGAAGGTATTCATGGTTTCAGCTTATTTGAATATTTTATCAATTAAAAGTTGTGCATCTTGATTTCAAATCTCTTTTACAATATTTCCTTCATTCTCTAACTCAATCTTTACTTGTTTATGTTCAACAATCTTCCGACAAACCTAATTTATACATGCATGAATAACTAGTACTCTCATATCTAAGAATCGTCGTAATAATTACTTATTTCTAGTTAGATTTCAAAATTAAAGAATTGGGGAAAAGAAATTCTTGCCTC
Organism: Nicotiana noctiflora; assembly: GCA_032618575.1. Lineage (NCBI taxonomy): Eukaryota > Viridiplantae > Streptophyta > Magnoliopsida > Solanales > Solanaceae > Nicotiana > Nicotiana noctiflora. Next base: position 115,720 of record JASVEL010013957.1, read on the forward strand.
TTTGAAGCCTTAGCAAACCTTTGATGTGATTTCAAGGTGTAATTCAAAGAAGAGTAGTGAAATCTTTTATTTTCCCTTTTCCTCTCTCTATAATCACTCACCCTTCTCTCTAGAATGCTAGAAACTTTCAAAAAAATAAACCTCAATCGAGTTAAATGAAATGGGGTTCGGGTTTTAAAAAAGCATTTTGTACAGTCGTAACGTGTTAGGTGGCACGGGGTGCGGGGCATCTGTTAAAAATATGTCTGGAACTGAAATTTCAGACCATTGTCGAATTCCCACACGAGCGGTGCATGGGGCACTGCATGGGGTGCCGCAAAAGGGTAAAATTCTAAGCTGCTTAGGTAATTTGGCCATAACTTCCGGTAGGAGTATCCGAATGACAAACGGTTTTAAGGAGTGGAAACTAGACTCGAAGTCCTTTCATTTGATAGGTTGTGCATTGCACAACACCTTATATAAATGGAGATATTCTTGTCCAAAGTGAGGTCTTGTACGTACTCATTTACAACTTTAGTCTATTAGGTAATTTTCCAACTTAGGCTCTCCTTAGACCCCAAATAAATTATAATAAGACTTATACACTTATTACCATACCCGTATATATCCATTATATCTTTAATTCTTATTTGCATGCAAGATAAAATAATTAGCCTACTTTGGCACCACGAAATCTTAAGTTACTAAGCAATTTTTTGGGGGATTTACAGTTTATCATCTTGATCTTTCATGTACTTTGTCAGGCCTTCAATTGCTTTTATCAAATTTGTAAGTTGTTCTTCTATGGTAGAAGCTTCAATCATCATTGTTTGTATGACCTCCGCAGATGACGAAGAATGATACGGATCACTACTTGTATAGAGAGCAAATTAGGGAGTGACTCGAGGAGAAATTAGAGAAAATTTGCTACTCAAAACATCATCATCCTTCTATATGAAAGGATTATGGGACTGATGATGATATTCTTTTGAAAGGCTAAATCGCGCCAAAGTTCGTTCAACCACCTCAGCGATGTTGTTCCCTTCTTCTAGCATGTACAAAAAGGATATCACTTCTTTTGGAGAAGATGAACCAAAAACATGAGTTGTGGATGACACTTCAAGCACTTGTTGTCCTAGTATTTCGGCTTTGCTTCTTTTGATTTGCCGAACAATCTCCATGGCAACTTTCAATCCGCTTTTGGAGTCAGATCTAGGGTTGTTTCTTATTGTAGCCATCTTGGTGTTCTTGAAATTCGAAGAGAAGAGATGAGAGGTAGAGATGGTCCCGTTGGGCGTGCCAAAATTTGTAACAACTAAATTTCGCTCCTAAAAAATAATAATCAAGACATGAAATATAGCGATAAATATTATATTCAATTTCAAGTGATGGGATTAGAATATCTAAAATATCTCTAAAATATAAAGAGATGTAATCATCCGATTCTTCTCCTCATGGCTAATGTTCAAAGGCTTGAGAGCTTGATCTTGAACTTGACGGATTTCAGATTTATAGTACGTCGCGAATAATTTGAAGGTCGTCACGAACCAGGATTTGGTGTTGGGTTATCACGAATGGAAGATTTGAAGCCGCCCGCCTATGATTGAGTTTGCCTTTCAAATTTGACCATAGAGGATAATTGGAAATATGAATGGAGACCTTGATGTTATTCTTTAGAGCTTCTTCAGCCTTTCCTTCTGCTTACTTGCTTGTTGTCTTTAGCCTTCTCGTTTGGCCCTTTTATGTAGGCGTGGAGTGGAGTACCCTCCAAGAAAATCCTAGTGGACCATTAGGCTTGAGGCTTATGGGCTGGTCCATTTGATAGAAGACCAACTGACATGCTAGGCTGCTAGCCCAATAATACATTGGACTTTTATTTAAATCAATTTATTTTAGATTTAAATAATCAACCCGATTATGCTAGCCCATAGTATTTACTTTGACTAGTATATATTTAATTTATGATTAAATCCAACTTTGTTATGAATTTAAATTTAGTAGAATTTTAATTGTCTACATGTACATAACGGTAATTTCGGGAAAATAATGCATTTTTTCTTGATTATGAATATTTATTTTGGATCAAAATTAAAATGCAAATTCGTCGGCAACAACAAAAGTGGAGTTTGGCACAGATCAAAGGGGTAAGCAAGGAGGAATTATTAGGGAGGAGTAGTATAAATAAAATTGTTATGATAATATGTGGTCGCATGAAAATATTGCTTTGTATACATGAGGCTAATAATTATGTAATCTTTAATTTCTACTTTTAGGCAATGCTCGAGAAATGATCACTTTTGAGCTTAAGCACGCCATCATGTGTTGAGAAAATCTTTTTCAATTTCAAACACATTGTATATGCACTTTACAGTAACTCATACAGTATGTTAAACAAGCTGGGGAAATATTACAAAGATCTATTTTCTTTTTTTTATTTTACTTCCTAAAGATGATGAAGAGAAACAACTTTTAGGAATAGACGTAACATGAGGATCTACCTGTAAAATACCAACTCTTTTCTATATATTGATGACTCACTCTAAACTCTCCAAGTCACTCAAATTTCCTTATTATTTTATTCTGTTGGCAATCATGTGAGCCAACCTATAACTGTTGTAGTAATAAATTGTGGGTGGACTGTGGAACCACTTTCTGTTCTGAGAACCCCAAATAGAAAATATATAAAATATTAAACAAAGAGAATAGGAAAAAAATATATGTCAAATGATGGATAAAGTATGGTGGTACCATAAGTTTGGGATATTTATTCTTAGTTTACTCACACGTGAAGAGTCAGTGGAAATGTGAATTGTCATAATCTAAAATCTACCGACAATACTTCACGCTCTGAGCAATTTAATGGGAAGAAAAATACTTTTTCCGATCCACAATAACAAATCAATTTATTTTTGGCATGATTTTTAAATTTTATTTAAAATTATTTAGTATGACTAAATTATTCTTAATTAAATATTTAATTTAATATAAGAAGTAAGAAAACTTTGTAGGATATATACATAAGAGTATTTTTGAAAAAAAACAAATCAAAATTCTTTCTTGATTATATAAATGAATACTTATTTCGGATAAAAATAAAAAAGCAAATTAGTCGCATCTTATTGTAGACCGAAGGGTATAAAGAGCCACAAAAGGAAGGTCCAATTACAATGCTCAAAAAATTGCATTGTGTTTCATGATGGCATAATGTACAATTTAATTAGATAGTTTGATTTTCGTTCTTCACATTAAGTGGGGGTGGAATAAGTACTGTAGATAGGATAATTAATGGGCAAGGCCCCGAACTAGATTATTCATATAAGATTATTATGAGGCAGAAAGCATTTGTAGATACTTAGTTTCAATGTAAATTGATGAATTTGTGTTAAATAATCTTTGTTTATTGTTATACCGACAAATATATATACCTCATTTTATATTTTTGAACCGTGAAAATAGCAGTTAGGGAGAAGTTTTATTGTATCCTTACACAACTGACATTAGTTATGTTATGCTCCTTTTTATCTCATAAATTTATGGACCCCCATCTTATACTTATGTGTTCACAAAAATTTAGATCTACAAAATTGTAAAATAAATAATATATCATATAGCTAATATTAGTCGTTTGAGACATAAAATAAATTTTTTTGCGGTCAATAACGAAAGGAAAATCACATGCTGTACAACAAACCTTAATTGGTCCCACCATTTTGGAAGAATAGGAATTTGGCCAAACATTATTATTACAAAATCAGAGTAAGTCTAACGCATATGAAAGTTTCTAGAAACAAAAAAGAAATGCCACTGAACTAACAAAATAATTGTAACAGCATAATATATGATCTTCTAACTAATTAATCTTTTTTTCACCAAAGATCTTCAACTGATAAATTTGGATAATAGTACTTCTCATGCATTGGCGGATCCAAGTAGTAGCGAGCGGGTTCAACTGAACCCGTTTTACAAAAAAATAATATTATATATATATATATAAATTAGGATTAAAGCTGTGTAAATTTTATATAAATATTTATTTGAACTCACTTGATAACTATTTTACAATTAAAGTTATATATTTCTAAACTTGAATCCACTTACACAATATTTTGTATCCACCACTGTACTCATGTGTGTCCCATACTCCCTCCGTTTCAATTTATGTGAATCCATTTGACTGGGCACGGAGTTTAAGAAAATAGAGAAGACTTTTGATCTTGTGGTACCTTTATTTTGTGTGGCTATAAATCATTGCATAAAGGTAAATTGTTTCCAAATAAGGAAAGTGGTCATTCTTTTTAGCACGGACTAAAAAGGAAATAGGTTCACATAAATTGAAACAGATAGAATGTTTTTTAAGCACCTTGCTCAGGAGCGAGGTCAAAGGCATGTCCCAAAATGGAGTTTTTTAGACAACAATTCTAGTACGTCTCCATGTAATGGAGTAATAGAGTTAGATTGCTTACGTAACCTCATAGTTCTCAATATTTCTATAGGGTTCTTGAGGAATTTAGTAATCTTGGAGGAATTAGCTAGGTTGAGAAATTAATAAGTATAGTCAGGGCCGGCTTTTGGGTAAAACCTCCAAGGTCCCAAGCTTTAGATCCCAATTTTAGGGGACTTTATTTTTTTTTTATAATTTTTTTAATTAAGTATTTTTATTTTTATTATATATTTTGATAAAAAAAATAAAAAAATATTTTTGTTTCTTAAAAATGGGCTTCTAACGTATAAATGCAAAATTTATGGAAAAAATCAAGTGATTATTCTATTTTCTTTAGTCTTTTTCTCATTATTTATTATGTAAACCTTTTCCACTTCCTTTCTTAGTTCGCACAGTATTCGATTTCTTTTTTAATCTTTTCTCAGTTCTCACCAAACATTACTACTGTTATATTTTTTTTGTGCCTCTCAAAGATCATATTATTTCGTAATTTTCTTCAATTAAGCTAAAGCATACTAGAAGTATATTAAAAGCAACTAATATTTATTTTTGCATCAAATTAGGGATTTATTTTTACATCAAATGGCGCAAAGATTAAAATGGATTAACTATATTATCAATTGAAAAATAACTATTAGAAGAAAGTTATTATAAAATAAATATCCATAATTTTGCATCTGAAAAGCTAGAAAATTATATTTCAAATAAATAATATACATATGAATTTTTTTATTATAAAAAATAATTAAAGGCCTCTTATGGAAGTTTTGACTTTAGACCCCAATAGGATTGAGCCGCCTCTACAAATACTTGTAAAATGAAAGTATCAAATACTTAAGAATTCATTGCAAAATGCTACACAATTATCGACAAGTTGATGATAACGTTAAATTTCGTAATTTTGATCTCCAAAATCTGCTTAAGCAACCGTTTTAATTTCTTGAAGCTTCATTAAGAATGTGTTTGTATGGTAACTGAAACTGGATATTGTAGTTCATACTCAAAGTAGAAATAAAGAAACTGTAGGGCCGTCAGCTTGACAAGCACGTGTTAGGCAGCCGTTAGCTTTGGGAATAAACGTATAGAAAGAGGCCACTTGGCCTGAGAAGTAGCTGTGGGAATCACGTGATAAATAATGGTGCATAAAGACTGTCCAGCCGTTGTGGCTTTGAGTTTCGGCCGTCAGTTAGTAAAAGGCCGTTTTCATAGGTTGCTTCCACCGTCCAACCCGCAACTCAAATTAATGAGACGTCCAACCCGTAAATCATAATATTACTCTTCCATTAACTTTTTAATTGTCCATTTTTTATTTTGCAATCCCTTTAAGAAATAAATAAATATATAAAATACAAAAAAGGGCCTAAATTATCCCTATTGTCTGATAAATAATTTACTTATAACTTTCATTTATCTATCAGTCCAAAAATATATATTTCGTCCATCTATTAGTTCAAAAGTATACATTAAGTTAATTTTATTAATAAAAATACCCCTATGTTTAACGGCAGACTAACTCGACCTTCAAATTAATGTGTTGGTGTCCTTTTACTGGGCACGTGATACTCTTGTCCAAAAACAAATCTGAGTAAACTAAAAAAGCTAGCATCAATTGTTTCGAACATTTTCGTTATTTGATGGGTTCAAATTCGGTTCAACAGCTTGAACACCATTGACGACCACATGAGGAACTGAAGGGGAAGAAAGTGCCCGATCACCCTTTTTTGAATTAATTCATGAGAATTAGGTTGACGACTAACTTCATTATGATCATGAAAGGCTTGAGGAACATCAGTACCAACCATTTGAGCTGGGTAATTGGCTTGGGCATTTTGTCGAAAACCTGGTAATCCCAAATCTACATAATTACCTTTTTGAGTTGTTGTGGAGATTGAGCTGATGAAGTTTGGGTTGGTACCTCGCTTTGGCCTCGACTTCGAGCCTCTTTGCCTCTTCAATCTTGGCTGCTAGGTCAACCCCCCAGGCTCGCATCTCCTTGAGAGTCTCTCTCTAAGATAGCCACTCACATATTCAGCCTTTATTGCAACACTGGCTTCGACTACCTCTACTTTATTCTTGTACTTGTCAGCTTGTGCTGAGCTTCAAAGGTCTAGTTTGACGCCATCTCCAATCTGGATTTCAGCACTATTTACTCTTGGCCGAGGGCATCGCGTTCTGCAATAACGGAGGTAATCTTCTCCTGAAGCTCCTCATTCAGCCGAGACCACTTATCGGCCTTCTCTCTCATCACTCAGAGTTACACCTTATTCAATACAATATCCTCTTTGGTGGCATTCGCTCCGAGGGTAGGAGATCCATTTTGCCCATAAGCTCATCGGATAAAGCCTTGAACTTGTCCGTCTCGGGCTTGAGCTGGTCGATCAGGGTTATTTAGTCTTAGACATGCGAGGGCATTAGCATTTGCATTTAAACTTTCGATACCAATATCGAGCACTTTTACCTTTTTAACAAGAAGGGCATAGTCTTGTTTCATTTTCAAAGCCTTCTTTTGGGCTTTCTCCAACTGGCTTGGAAGGCAGGGAAGTCGACTACGTCCCTAAGGACTTAATCCTTCTACTCGTAAAAAGCTTTATATATCTCTTTTTGTCGGACCAACTCTTTGAGCTTGAATTCGAGGTGCCTACTCTATTCAGGACTAGTGAAAGGTTTCAGGATGAAGCATTGAGGCCTGAGGCATAAAAAGAGAAAAAACATTAAACTGCTGCTAAAGCAAAAAAGAAATCTTTAAAGATACGAAGGGAAGAAGGTGTACCCTGTTTAGCGTCTGCTAAGCCTCGTTGAAGAGGCTTGGCCCGTCTACCTTATTCATCTTCACTTGTTCCTCTTTGGTTACAAAGGAATGGAGATAGTTGGCCACTCCAACTGGCCTAGATAGCATCAAAGCATCTGCAAGTATTGTGAACATGAACATCTTCTTCCAGTCAGGGGCCATACTCAAGGCAGAAAATAGCTTATCGAGCTTTGGGCTCGAACTAGGCCCACCTAACCCTAGCTGCACATCCCTCTTCGGGATCTCTAGGTGACCAAAGACGAAGTAATCCTCTAGCACACCAACATCTATGCCCTTGAAAATTAGTTAAGAGCCTCATCCACGGTCCGGGATGCCTCAATCAATTTTTTTGTGGTTGCCCGAGCTTTATCCAAAAAGGCCTCTATATGAGGCGGTGACTCCAAAACGTGAATAAGGTCGGCATTTTTCGTGGTAGTCTCCCTCAGAATCGGAGGAGCTTCCTACGAGCAGTAGCTACTTGATCTCCTTCGAGCCCCTAAACTACAGGGGACTCAGACTTTCGAGAATTCCCCTAGAGCACCAACTCCAGGTTGACGTAATCAACTTATGAGTGTTGAATTCCAAGTCATCGTCATTCTCGGGAAAATCCTTGAGCTAGTAAAGAGCTTCAGAATTCGGGATATGGGCACTTGAGGATTTCTAGTTCTCTTTCGAACCCTGACCACGATCTTTTCCTTTTTTTTAGCCTCGGTATGAGCGTCCGAGGAGTCAAGGGACCTTTCCTTCTTCTTCATTTTCTCCTCCTTCTTCGCAGCAGCTTTGGCAGTAGACTGCGGTGAAGTGGAGGATTTTTCAAACAGGAGGCCACAGCCACAGTAATTGCTCGAAGTTTGGTGTTTTTGGCGAACCCGTGTATGGAAAAGACTTAGTCGAAATGAACCAAACGAGGATTCAGCCAGAAGAAGAGGGACATTCACCATGATAACGAGCCTCCCACTTACCTTTGGAAAGCTTGTACCACACACACTCGGATAGGTAAGTTTTTACAGATGCCTTCGACCCACTCTTTGAAATGAGTGACTGCATTAGGGACTAAGGCGACAATTACATGTCAAATAAGATGAATAATTAGAGAAATGAATAGATTCAAGAAATAATTTGTCAAATTAAGAGGAAATAAACTCACATTGTGACTTCTCCGGGAATGGCAAGAACTCTGAAGGAATGAGATCGTCGGTATCTATCCAAACAAACCTCCCTTGCTAGCCTAGATCCATGTCCTCATATATAGAGAGGAATGGGGCTTTCTTTGCCCGATGGGCAGGCTTGATTAACCCCCTCGGAAGTAGAGCTGTCAATATGTGCGGGGCTGAGCAAGCCATATCTAAACCAGATCTAATTTTAACCCTTACAAAGATAATATTAGATTAAAAGATTAACTGAGATACTTGCTCAATTTCGAATAGTATAGGAGCAAAATTGTCCCTTCTTCCTAGCGTGTATATAGATGTTTAATTTCTCCATATTATTTTACAGTATCCCTTTTTGTTAGTATATTCTCAATATTTTTAGTGTGCGTATTATTTTCATTTCTTGAAAGGAGAATGCCTTATACATCCTAATTTTAATTTAACCAAGTAGAGTGCGGAATGTTCAATCGCTAGTGCAAAGCACATAACTAGCTATTCGACTCAAAAGTTATCATACACTTTATGAATACGAAACAACATAAAAAAATTATGGGCCAATCATAGCAAGTCGTAATAATCCAAGAACCATGTAAAAGAAATAATAATAAATGCCCCAAATTTGGGTGAGAAGTATTGACATCTTTTATTGATGATATTGGTTTGGTGCCTCTCCATGAAGAGGTTCAGAGCCTTACAATGATGTTGTATCTCCCCATGAGACGGATATTTCTTGTCCATTTTCTCTCTTTCTTTCTTGAGAATAGTGATGGAGAATAAGCCCCATTTTCTGGGGTTCATCTCCTAGTATTTATAGTTGTAAGCCTCATGAGTAGGAAGTGAGTGGACGTGACCACGTTGGGATTTTGTCTCCATGGGGAGGCGGGTAGGCTGTACCTTTTTCCACTTTGCTTGAATAAATAAATTCATATTATAGGCTAGTGGCTATGTTTCTTATCAATAGTGAATTAGTTCAAGATATGATTATCTTTATTAATTATTGTAGGGTCAGATTCTGACCCATACAGTTAGTCCGTCCATTTATATGGGTCGTGCTTCAGCTGAGCTCGATGGACGGACATTGAAGAGACGAGCGGACATTACTATGGTCGAGACCACGTTCTCTACGGCGACAGCCCAAATTATGTTAGAATTTTTCGGCATCACGTCGCCATATAATCAAGTCATCATGTGGTCAGGATAGAGCACTTCCTCATCATGAAGGCGTATGATATTGTTAACGCAATTCGGGCAAGATCGAACTTAGTTACGTTCTGGTTCTCGCATTCACTCAGATTTGTAACTGCCATCGGTGATGGGAGACGGACTGTATGTAACGTGGCCGAGTATGTTTTTCGTAGTGTCTTAGAATTTTGAGGACGTATGGTGTATTTCTCCCATATCAGCAGGGCGTTCTAATCATTTCTGCTGGCGAGGCGTCAGCAGAAGGCCGAAAGGGCACTTCGTGATTCTCGTCATGATGGCGCACGTCTCGGTAGAATCGAACCATTTGATAGTTGGACATGCAGTTAATAGCGTCAATTGGGTTTCCCGAAAGTCATTTATGTTGCCTATAAATGTGGGTTGAGGCATCCGTTTCTCATTACTTCTTTATTCATCTGAGAGTAAGTCTGAGGAAGCTTTTTCATTCTGCTAGTTCACTTTCTCCTTTTTCTTCTTGATTGTGATAACTTTCATTTTTCCCACGGATTCTATTCTTTTCTTTTCAACCAACTAAGCAATGGCAGGCAGCTCTTCATGCGATGTTCTTCCGATAGTTAATCCTCCGACGATTGAAGGGCCACCTCCGGTAATAGGAGATGCTGAGCAGGTAGAGACCGGAGGAATTCCGTCAGTTGACGAGGTACTTCCCTGGCCCGGAGGTCCGGCGATTTATTTTACTGCCGATGGTGGGGAGGACCCTGTGGATGAAGCCCTACTGATGGGGGAGATTGGAATGGCCTTACTACGGGAGCAGGGGGTCATTCCGACTGATGCTGACATTGTCCTCGCCAGAAACAAGGAGACGGTTCACACCGATCGTAGGGGATACTGCATCTTTTATACGTATCCCTTTAGGTTGGGGTTCAGGATTCCACATCCTATGCTGGTGGTATAATTCTATCGCTATTACGGGGTGTGCCCCGGCCAGCTCACCCCCTCTCTCTATAAATTACTAGCGATGTTCCTAAAGTACGTAGATTTGGACGGTAGGGTGGTTACGCTGCAGCACGTGCTCACCCTTTATGCCCACCAACGGGTCTGAGGCAGCATGATTCGGGCGTGCCCTCGTGGGTCGAGGGGGCTGACTGCGACGCTGGATGATGAGGTCGACCCCCGCCCTTTCGAGCACTTCTTTTATATTAGGACTGAGCATTTAGTAACGTCCCCTTCAGGGTTCCCGGAGGCTTGGAACCATGCACATGACTTAATTTATTGTTGTAATCATTTTCCTTCCTTTTTCCTTTTTTATTTTTATAAGTCTCACATTTGCGAATGTTAACTCGTTGTCTCTTCTGTAGCCGAGAGGCCACCACCGACCCCGTTAGCTGGGATATGCCGGTGGCTTGAAGCCGTGCTCCCTCATATAGAAGGAATTCACATGTGGGCGTCTTTCTGGGAGAGACATGGCCATAGGCTTGCTATAGGCGAGAAGTCGATACCTACCTTCATTTGGTTTTTGATTTTGTTTTGTTTACCAACCTTGTTTTTCTGTGATAGGGAGGGCGAGTCGCGGCAAGTCTCCTCAGTTGGCCTTCTGGCAGCCAGGTGCGATTGCTAGATTATTTGCGGTACCGGCGCCATGTCGCGTACCGAGGACGGCATTGGTCGAGTCTTCTACGGCTCCTTCCCCCTCTCGACCACTTTTTCGGGACGAAGTGCCATCGGGGACCGTTCGCCCTAGGGACGAATCCTGAAATTGCCGATCACAAGTTGGTGAGCAAATAGGTGTTTTATTAATCGGCTTTGGTCGTGTGTACGCGGGGGCGTTCTGCAATTATTTAAATAAATGAAATCTTCCTTCCGTTATTTGGTTTGTGTTTGTTTTGTACCTCCCCCTTGTTTCCTGATGGTTTTTTTCTTTGCATGTGTTTGAAAGGGCGACCTGCCTTTGAGTTTGACCTCAGTAGGCAGGTTTATTATATTTTTTTTACTACTGGCAACTGCTTTCCTTTTTCAACTCGGGATGACTGAGTTGGAATCGTTGCTTGGTAGTAGTGGCGATTAGCCTTTGTCCCACTTCGGGCACGGCTGGATTACTAGCCATGATATCATAGAGCACGGCCTGTAGTCCGCTGGGGGCCGAACTTTGCGTGCCTCTATCCTTAGTCCGAGTTAGGCATACTTACTTAAACGGCATGGGTGCCGACCCCGCACTTCAATTAGTTGTAGGTTGAGTTTTGTCGAGTTCCAGTTCATCTATGGTTGGACTTGTGAAATTTGAGGGTGAGAGCACCTGGCTTTATGGTTTGAGTGAGGCCGAGCTCGCTGGATTTGATGGCGAATGTGCATAACCCGGGCCTTAGTTCAACCGCAGTTGAATTTATTGGTGAAGGAGCATAGCCTGAGTCCCATTTCAACTGTTGTTTGAACTTTATTAATTTTTTGGAGGCGAAGGTGCATAGCCTGAGTCTTCATTCAACCATAGTTGAATTTATTGACGAAGGCACATAGCGTGAGTCTTGGTTCAATCGTAGTTGAATTCATTGGCAAAGGCGCATAGCCCGAGTCCTAGTTCAACTGTTGTTGAACTTTATAAATTTTTGGAGGCGAAGGCGCATAGCCTGAGTCCTGGTCCAACCGTAGTTGAATTTATTAGCGAAGACACATAACGTGAGTCTTCGTTCAACCGTAGTTGAATTTATTGGCGAAGGCGCGTAGCCCGAGACCCAATTCAACTGTTGTTGAATTTGATAAAGTTTTGGAGGCGAAAACGCATAGCCTGAGTCCCAGTTCAACTGTTGTTGAACTTTGTGAGCACATGATTTTTGCACCGAGCAAATAATTCCAAAATTAAAATAAATATGTTTTTCAGTGCCATTACTTGCTTTGTTTGAGATTAGCTACACTTTTGGCGAAGGCGCATAGCCTGAGTCTTGGTTCAACCGTAGTTGAATTTTGTAAATTTTTGGAGACGAAGTCGCATAGCCTGCATCTTGGTTCAACCGTAGTTGAATTTATTGGCGAAGGCGCATAGCTCGAGTCCCAATTCAACTGTTGAACTTTGTCAATTTTATAAGGCGAAGGCACATAGCCTGAGTCTTAGTTCAACCATAGTTGAATTTATTGGCGAAGACACATAACCTAAGTCCTAGTTCAACTGTTGTTGAACTTTGTCAATTTTTGGAGGCGAAGGCGCATAGCCTTTTTTGGAGGCGAAGGCGCATAGCATGAGTCTTGGTTCAACCGTAGTTGAATTTATCAGCGGAGGCGCATAGCCTGAGTCCCAATTCAACTGTTGTTGAACTTTATCAATATTTGAAGGCGAAGGCACTTAACCTGAGTCTTGGTTCAACCGTAATTGAATTTATTGGCGGAGGCGCATAGCCGGAGTTTTCACGTTATGGGTATTGAGTGGTGAAGCTTAGTTTTGGTTTGAGACCTTGAGCAGTTTATACGTTGTCTTCCCAATCGGGGCATGTGGGTTATTTTGAGGTGGCTTTCGGCTCGAGATATCTCTGCTCCAATATTCGACCGGGGCCCGTATCGGAGGTGCGGGAGATGCCTCATAGGGATCCTCCCTTAAGGGGGCTTCTTCTCCTTGTTCGTACTATCGAAAATCGGAGAGAGAGAGGACTTGCTAGAGCGGCATTGTTTTTTCTTTTTCGGTGTTTCTTTTCTTTTGGTTCCGAGAAGAACTACGCGATCTTGCAAGGAAACCCCCACAGATGGCGCCAAATTGTTCGATTCAAAAGTTATCATACACTTTATGAATACAAAACAACATATATAAATTACGGGCCAATCATAGCAAGTCGTAATAATCTAAGAACCATTTAAAAAAACTAATAATAAACGCTCCAGATTAGGGCGAGAAGTATTGACAGCTTTTATTGATGATATTGGTTTGGTATGCCTCTCTATAAAGATGTTCAGAGCCTTACAATGATGTTGTATCTCTCCATGAGACGGATCTTTCTTCTCCATTTTCTCTCTTTCTTTCTTGAGAATAGTGATAGAGAAGAAACTCCCTTTTCTGGGATTCTTCCCCTAGTATTTATAGTTGTAAGCCTCATGAGTAGAAAATGAGTGGCCGTGACCACGTTGAAATTTTGTCTCCATGGGTAGGCGAGTAGGCCGTACCCTTTTCCACCTTGTTTGAATAGATAAATTCGTATTATAGGCTAGTAGTCATATTTCTTATAAATAGTGAATTAGTTTAAGATATGATTATCTTTATTAATTATTGTGGAGTGAGTCATACACTAACCTTCTTTGATTATCATTTATTGCTTTTTGGTAAGACGTTGGCCCACTTTTGCGGCGGTAATATAACTGAAAATTCCAAAGTTTTCAGCAACAAAAGTTTGGCTATGCAAAAAAGTAAATTTGACAAAATAAACTGCAATATTATTTTGTTTGCTTGGCCTCTCTTAATATTTAAATTAACGTTGACCTGTGAAAGAAATTACCAAGTACCGTAAGTATGTTATTCGTCTATCAAAGGTTGGATTGATCAAATATGAGGTGATCTGATTCATCACAGAGTTTAAAAGAAAAAAAGAGAGACTTTTAAAATTTATAGTCTTGAAAGATTAAGGGATAAAATTTTTGGGGGACCATGATATTTGTGTGATTATAAAAGCTTCACATTAAAGATAAATGAATAAAATAAAAGTTTAAAATTGAATTATTTTCAATTATAAAAATATATCATTTTTTTTAAAACAGATTAATAAGAAAAATGTGTCATTAAAATTAAAACGTAGGGAATAATATTTTTGCTTCCTTTGAAAACTGTAAAATGAGATCTCATGGTTCTCGAATCTCGACCATTTTATTGATTACTAAGCCAGATTTTTTGTTATGCAATATCATTTTGTTTGTTTGATCTCTCTTAACATTTAAATTAATTAAGGATGACTTATGAAAGATGATGACGAGTGAGGTTATAAGAAAGCGTCATGAAAGCAAATTGTGTTTGTGCGTCTTTATCGCTTGATAATGTCCATTCGGACAAAGGTAAGGTTCATTCATGCAGAAGTCAACATGCAACAACACAGAAGGGCAGCACACATTCTCCTTTTGAAGTAATATTGTTGTTTTATTTTACACTTAAAGAAAGAAGCACTTGTACGCAAAATGAAGAGGCATTCTGATTCTCATTTAAAGTGACAAATTAATTAAAATATATTAACATAACGTTATCAATCTCAAGAAAATATTTTCTTGAGCCAGTGTTAATTGATATCACAATTTGCATACGAACCGTGAGTAAAACTTACGTACTATTTAAGAGACTTATAATTAGAGTTAAATTCGCTATAAATCAAATAATAATCGTGCTTACAAGAAATTATATTTTCATAATAATATCATGAGCGCTTTAGGGCCTCTCCTCAAGATATATTTTCATATACGGCTATTTAATTATTTACAATCCGTTTTTGCTCAATTGATACAAAACAGCCATGCTAAATGTTTGACTCAAAAGCAAAACAATATACATGGGTTATGAGTCAATCATATCAAGCCGTAATAAATCGAGAATCAAGTAAAGGAAATGATAATTAAGAACAGTTCTCATAGTAGTAAAAGACATGGATGATCTTTATTGATGATAATAGGGTGGTCTATCTCCCCATAGAGAGGTTAAGAACCTTACAATCATATTTTTTTTTGATCTCCCATCTCTTTTTTTGTAGTTCTGATTCTCTCTCTTCTCCCTCTATTTTGAGAGTCCCCATGGGGAAGGAGAAAAACCCATAATTCTTTCCCTTTCCTCATATTTATAGTTATGAGCTGTGCGAAAAGGACTGTTGACGGCTTGGACCACATTGCGATTTTTCTCCCAATTTACAGGCGATCCGTAGCCTCTTATATCGAACGGTCGTCGATTACTGTCAATTGTAAAAGATTGTCCCACTTATTATCCTTAATTATTAAACGAAAAATAATTAGCGTTAGTGATTATTATAGGGCCGGATTCTGACTAATACACTATATTTACTTTGTGTATGGTTAATTGGTTAAGATTTGTTGAATTGCATCCTTTTGTTATTAGACCAAAACTTCATTGGCGGCACAAATAGAAAAATGTGAGTATACATGCCCCATTATTGTTATCATAGAGCCTATGACATTACTGATTGCCAACTTCGACGTCCACCAATTTTTATGATATCGTACAATTTTTGGGGGAATATCCTAGAGGACATCATTGGTCTTTGCAGTAGTTTAAAAAATAATATGTTGTGCTTGGAGGAAAAAGAAAACGTGTTATATGTATTATACCTAATATAAGATCCCCATAAATTATGCGAGACTTTTCTCAAAATTTTATACGAAAAACAAAACGACCCTTATGTCTAGGCGGCTGGCACCTTCTATTGGTCGTTAAAATGGAAAAGGGCCTAAAATGCCTCTTTACGGTAGGAAATAGGACATTAAAGCCCTCTGTTAAAAGTTGACACCTTATATGCCATTACTGTCTAAAAATGAGCTCAAAAATGCCCTTATCCACTAATAGAAGATAGGTAAATTCACGTGAAATTACATTAAAACGTAGAAGGGTATTTTAAATTCTTTTCGGATTGTACAAGGTCATATACGAGCCAGTTATAGTAGTCAATTGTCAAACACTTCACTCTATATCAGTTTACTCACACATATATTTTAGACCAACAAACTAATTATCACAACAAGTAACTCAATCATAGACACAAACTAATTATCACAGCAAGTAACTTAATCATAGACAGAAATATTCAAATGAATAGGAATGGCTTCATTGAATCCTTACAATTAAGCCATAGTAACACTAACATTACATATCATTTCCCGCTAATGCAAAAAACATAACAAAACATCCCAATATCACACAAAAGAAAATCCACATCTCCTTTCGACATTTAGTATCACGCAGAGGCGACTACTCTAAATCAACCACTTTCTTCATTAGAACATTTCTTTCCAATTCCAAGGATACTATTCCTCCATGATCGACGAGCATCATAACATTCTCAAGATCGGCAACTTTCCTTTGGAGTACATTTCTTTCACGGATTAGAGCTTCCTTCTCCTTCTTTAAACTGCATATGAGATTTGAAATTCAAGAAGGAAGCTCCTCATCTTGTCATTCCCAATATGAACATTTTTCATCCTAAAATCAAAAAGAAAAAAAAAAGAAATTATAGTCAAATCGAAATAATTAAAAGAAGCCATCAACAAATTTACATACCTCATGCTTAGGGCACT
This sequence comes from Nicotiana noctiflora, assembly GCA_032618575.1. Taxonomy (NCBI): domain Eukaryota; kingdom Viridiplantae; phylum Streptophyta; class Magnoliopsida; order Solanales; family Solanaceae; genus Nicotiana; species Nicotiana noctiflora. Next base: position 132,494 of record JASVEL010013957.1, read on the forward strand.
TGAAAAATCTTGTCCCAACATTTAAAGGAGTCCACGCCATGAAATAATTAGCAGCAAGTCCACAACGACACCTCCTAATCGATCCATTTAAGCTACTCAAACTTTGCGACATTATCTTAGAGAAATCTCCAAAACAAATCGATAAACATGAAAGTAATTAAACCTAAACTAGAACTCAACTCGAAATCGACAAGGCGACCCAATTAGTAGGAGAAATCATATATCAATTAAGGGTCTAAAATAGGTGTGTGAGTAAACCGATATGGAGTGAAGTGCTTGAGAATTGACTACTATAACTGACTCGTATATGACCTTGTACAATCCGAAAAGGGTCTAAAATACCCTTCTACGTTTTATTGTAATTCCACTTGGATTTACATATTTTTCGTTAGTGGATAAGGGCATTTTGAGCCCATTTTTAAACGGCAAGGGCATATAAGGGGCCAAATTTTAATGGAGGGCTTTGATGTCCTATTTCCTATAGTAGAGGGGCATTTTAGGCCCTTTTCCGTTGTTAAAAAAGTACTCTATTCCCGTTTAGTAGTTCAGTATCCTAAAAATAAATTTATTTTTAATTTGTCCAATGAACAAGAGATTTATTATTTTCTTCTAATATTACTCTTATCATTAAGCACCCACACGACCATCATTGCTTTGTTCATAGGATTATATTCACCATTAATAGATATAATTTAGTAAAATAAACTTGTTTACCCACAAAATCGGATAACAATTAAATTTGTAAGTGGTTTCAAGGTAGATTAAATTGATGCAAAGAGATAAATTAAATTGCTATTGAAATAAACAATAATAAAGTAAATTCAAACCACAAGAATTGAACAGTTACAGTCTTGGGGGTTAATCACCCTTAAACATGATGCACTTCGATCGGTATTAAGACCTAGTTGAATAAGAGCTTAAAGAAAAGTAGCATTGTATTGCTTCTCAGTGCGTGTTACAATGTCCCTAAATAAATTATCTGATATCTTTATATAGTAGATGAGTCCTACTTTAGGTACAATTCTATAAAAGGTAAAAAAACTCTTGATTTACTAATTTTTAGTCCCTTATTGATATGTGCCAAGATTCTCGCCGTAATATCCAACTGATCACGGATATTTTGGTCTTCTGTTGGTTATACTAACAATGTTTCTTCGAGCTCGTTTGGGGCCAAGGTCGATCCGAGATCACTGACTCAATGTTCTCGAAGACAAACACTCTGACTTTGGGCTCTGGTCCGGTGGGACTTGCGTTCGATCTTCAGTCCCTCATACCATGTCATAGACGACCCTCATTTCGACAGTATACAGATAGTCCTCTCATTTTCGGGGAGTAGACAACGAGAAATGACACGGGATTTCGATTCTCACTTCGATACCCTGCGACAAAAATGACAAAATAAACGAAATGAAACATCACATCAGTCAAGTCTTAATGGCATTAAATTCTTGTCAGTTGCCGATCAGCCACGCCTAGATGTGAATCGTCATTTGAAAACTATAAGTACCCCCTTTTTTATTCATTCAAGCTTTACAACTAAACCATCTACCCTTGTTCCTTAGAAGTCTCCATATTTTCTACTTTTATATCCTAGTCTTTTGAGAATTTTTGCTCGTCTTCATCCTAAATCATCAGGTGTACTCCTTTAACTACCTCTTTTTTTTCTCCATTTCAAAATAAATGGCGAATACTTCAAAAATTGTTTCCCAAAAAAAAACTCCTTCGACATCGTGGCCGGCTATTTAGGAGCGAACCTCCTTTAAACAGTTCAGCCTTGGTGGATGCTCGATGACCATTGATTTCAAGGTCGAAAAACCTTTCTCCATTCTAAGACGGTGTGAGAAGGCCTCGAGATGCATATGCTCGATTACTAAAGAAGCCCTCCCCTCAGTCAAAAAGCTTTGCAATTAGGTTCATAAACGCGTGGTAGTTCCGGACCCGATAAACATATCACCACCCACGTCGAGGGATACTTAAGTGTTTATACTTATCCCTTTATGCTAGGCTCATTAAATCCCGTTATCATCAATTTCTGCAAAAAGATACGAGGTATGCCTCAGTTAAATTCACCCTTCATTCTAGAGGATTGTGATCCTTCTTCGATTCTTCGTGGGCAAGACCGGTGGATGCTCGTTCACCGTCAACCACCTCATATGCCTATACAGTCCCCGACTCTTTAAGGGGTGGGGGCTGATCAAACTCGCACATCGGGATACTAAAGTCACATTCTCAAGTATTGATAAGTATCGGGATCGAGGTTGGCTAGAATGTTTTGTCCGAGTGAGGACCTCAGACTTGATCCCAGCCGTGCGTATGCCATTCCCAAAGAAGTAGAATATAAACGTAAATAAAATTTTGTTTTAAAAATTTATTTTACTCTTTTTTTTCTCGGTGTTTGGTGATGGTGTTGTTGTGGCTCGTTTCCCAAATGCAGTTCATCGACTCAAAGAGTGAGTCGAGGGCATCGTGTTACAAAGAGCATATTCTGAGCGCGTATGGCGCAAACTTTCGAATGGCTATTGGAAGGCCCCTTCTCGTGGTGAGATTCCTTTCCCGAGTGAGCAATACTTGGGTTTCGTTTGTGTTGATAAGTTTTTACTTGTTTCATTTCCTTTTACAGGTTTATCCAAAGAAGTCACACTGAGGCCTCTATCCGGTGACGAAGATGGCCCCGCTGAGTCCCCTACTCCGAGAAAGGGTAATAAGAAGAAAAGAAAGAGGGCTCGGAGTTCTTCAATCTCAAAGAATAAAAAACCAAAAAGAAGGCAGGTGTGCAAGCCCAAAGAAAATACAAACACTAGATCCCCACCCTTGGATTCACTCTACCGGCTGAGGGACGAATCTAAAAAAGAAGAAGAAGAAGAAGAAGTCTCTGAATTAGTGGCCCGTGTACGGTCGCAGTTCGAGGGACAAGGGGCCTCTGAACCAGAGAGAGACGAGGCCAATTTGGCTCAAGCTAGGGATTCCAACGAGCAGTCCATAGTTGAGGCCAACAAGCTAGCCATGGTCGAGGCCTCCCGGGATGTGGATAGTGCCCCGAAGGATGTACTCGATGTGATAGACATCAACAAGTCACCTTCACTCATTGAGTCTATGTATAACGAGGCTCAGATAGTGAAAGAATATCCTAACGAGGGCCCCAAGGAAAAGAAGACCCCTTCTGTGGCTTTTTTATGGCGTGGATTCTACCACCATGGAGGACGTCATCAGATTGGTGACTTGGCAGTGCCGAGGAAGACTCAATCTTCAAGAATAAGAGGTCCTTCCTCAAGTCCAAAACTAATCAACAGATTCCCATCTCTGAGCATGGATCCTGTTCGGAAGAGATCGATCATCATATCTATTTCTGAGGATGCCCGGGGTTCTCTCTACCCCATAAGGGTGGCCAGTTACCTTCGGTGCATTGTGACCGAGGAAAACCAATCCAAGATGAACGAGTCAGACGTGCCCTTCCTGTTCAACAAAGCATAACAAGTGTTAAATCAGGTAACTTGAGATACCTCTTGATGACTTCTAATTTGTACTTAGATTAATTTATAGATAATCATAACTTTCTTTTTCTTTTTGTTTATAGGCCTCGGTGATATTGGGAGTAGGTAACCAGTATGAGTCCGAGATTCAAGGGCTCAATGAGAAGTGAGATGCTTGTAAACTTCTTAGTGAGCAACATGAATGGGAGGTTAAGAACCTCCGAGTTGAGCTAGAGATGGCTCGGAAGGAGCATGGTGACCTAGTGGAAAAGGTTAAAGTCTTTGAGGTTAGTAATGATGAGATAGAATCGATGAGTAATGCTCGAACCTGTAGGTCCAACAAAACCTTGATAAGATTGACTAGCTTCGGATAGAGATGGATGGGATAAAGGCCGAGGCCGAAGAATAGAAAAGTAAAATAGGCTGCTTGGTCTCAAAAAAGGAAACTGACAAGATGCAATTGGCTTCAGCTAAGGTCTAGCTTCGATATAGAGGAAAAGACCATGGTGTAGGCCAAAACAATTGAGGAGCTCTAGTCTCAGCTAAGTTCAGTCGTCTTCGATCGAGAGACTCTGGTCTATGATCTTGAAATGGCCAAGTCGGTGGCTATGGTGGTTAAAACTGATACCAACGAGATGGTGGCCAAATATAAGGTTGATGCCAAGGTATCTCAGGATCGAGCAAAGGGTATTTTCAAGCACGTAAAGCAGCAATCCCAAAGGGAGGCCCTTGAGGAAATTCATGCTCGGGGCTTCAACTTGTTGACTGAAGTTGAGAGTGGAAGGGGATCTAAGCCGAGGCCAAGGAGTTGGCTTATCCCAAGGATGATGAAGACTCCAAAGGTTTGAGAGGATCTGAGGGTGGAGGAGACCCTAAAGGTTTTGGTGATAACGCAGACCCCGGTGAAGACTAGGCCACATAGACGCTTCACAGATGTTTTGTTTTTCTTCTTTTTGTATTACCTTCCTTTTTTGTTGAGGTCATTTGACCTTTGTAAAAATTTGTATTGAGTCCGTTTGGCCCTTGTAAAAACTCTTTTAATATGTACATAAGGCGTTTTCTCTTTAGCAATTGTTGAGTTTTTTTCCTTTACTTTATTATTTATTTTTGCAAAGATTAATGTGCCTTAGCATGAAATAGTTATGCTATGTTTGGGGATTCAAACGGGCCTTGCCTACAATATTATTTTGTTTTAAGGCAACATGAGGATTCGGTGTGACCGATTTTTTTTCCAAACTGCTTATAATTTTATATTTTATCGAGGGTAGCTATTAGAAATGGTTAAAAGATTTTGAAGGTTTTGTTACGGGTATCAGACGTCTCTTAGCCCTTTTAATATGGTCGTAGCCTATTTTGTTCGGGTGCTTCCCAGTGAGCTTGTCAACCCAAGTTATCCGGGATTGCCTAAGATAATAGTCCCCGAATGGATATGTCCGTAGTCTTTCAAATTTGGGCGTTGCCTAATAGGTCTTGTGCCCCCGAGCTTTGATAGCCTCGACCGTCCAAATTTGTCTTCTGACGGCTGTCCCCGAGTGGGTGTGATCGTTTGAACTCGGATAAATGTGGCCCTTGAGCTCGATACCTTAGAGGATTAGATGTAGGAAATTCCTTAACAATTTCAAAAATAATAATTTCAAGGGCCAAGGTATTTATCCAAAAGGTATAGATTTTTTTTTTATTCTTGTATAACTACACATGTATACAAGCTTTGTACTAGGGCTCGAGCAGTCTCTATGGGCACAATTCAATTAACCATTTGCCCCTTATAAAAAATCTTATCGATCGATTTGAGACCGTTAAATCACAAAGTTTATGTCCCTGATAAAGTCATTATCCGGGGGTAATTCTCTCCAGTGTCTGAGTTTGATCATTGTGAAGCCTAGGATACTGTTGATGTGATCTATGACACTGATTCATGATCGGCCTTCGATTATAAGTTAGCACAATCCATTATTGCCTCGTTAAAAACTTGCTGGAAAACCCATTAGGAACAAAACCAGTTCAAGGGAAAAAGAGTGCAACACGTGCTTTCAAGCTTAAAAATTGCATCATTCCTTGTTGGTTACTTGCAAGTGTTAGTTGAAAAGCAAGTAAAAGTAATGAATGGGTTCATTCCTTATAAATAGTATCGCTTCAAGTGAGTTATGTGCCAGTTATTTAGTAGTCGTTCACCATTCATTGCTCTGAGTTTGTACGACCCTTTTCCGGTGATATCGATAATTTGATGTGGCCCTTCACAGTTCATCCCTAGCTTCCCCTCCTTGGTATTTTGGATACTTAGTGTGAACTTTCTTAATACTAAGTCCCTGATATCAAAGTGTTGAGGTTGGCCCTTCGATTGTAATATCTCTCGATCTGCTTTTTTTGGGTGGCCATCCGGATAAGGGCAACTTCAAGAATTTTATCTAATAGCTCCAAGCACATACTCGTGGACTAGTTATTTGATTCCTTGGTTGTGTATCAAAATTAGAGACTTGGTTCTCCGATTTAAACTGGTATAAGATCTTCAGCGCTATAAACCAGCGACAATATGGTGGCCCAGTACTAGACTTAGAGGTCGTACGGTACGCCCATAGGACTTCGGGGAGGATATCTTTCCATTTCCTTAGGGTAGGTTAACCTATTTATGAGGTTTTAGAGTATGGTTTTGTTGGTCGATTCTGCTTGTCTGTTCCCACTATGGTGGTAGGTTGTTGATAGGATTCTTTTGATCGTATGGTCTTAAACAAACTTGCTTACCTTGCTACCGATGAATTATTTTCCTTTGTCGTATACGATCTCGGGTGGCATTCCAAACCGGCATATGATGTGGTCCAAAATGAAATTGATGACTTCTTTCTCCCTGACCTTCTCATATGCTTGGGCTTTCACCCACTTAGAAAAATAGTCTGTTATAAACAATATAAATTGAGCCTTACCGGGTGCCCATGGAAGGGGGCAACCGATGTCCATTCCATACTTCATTAACGGCCGTGGTGACAAAACTGAATGCAACAGCTCCCCAGGTTAATGGACCATTGAAGCATGTCTTTGACATTCATCACATTTCTGTACGAACTCCTTCACATCCTTTTTCCATATCGATCAAGTAGTAGCCGGCTTTGATTAATTTTTAAACTAATGATTCAGTGCCTTAATGGTTTCCACAAGTTCCTTCATGAATTTCCCCCAGAATGTACTCGGTATCCCCAGCCCCTAGATATATTGTGAGGGGGACATCGAATATTCTTCTGAATAGGGTTCCGTCTTCAGATGGACTAAACCGTGCTGCTTTCGTATAAAGGGCTCTTAATTCTTTAGGATCCGAGGGAAGCTTCCCATTTTTACATATATATTTGTTTCTCCAGTCCCAAGTTAGGCTTGTTGAGTTTATCTCGGCATGGCCTTCTTTCACTACCAATCTCATGAGTTGCATGACCTCCCCCAAGTTAAACTCGTCGTCCTCAACCGACGATCCTAAGTTAGCAAGGATTTTGGCCTCACTATTTTGATCCCGGGGTACATTTTCAAAGTCCACTCTTTGAACCCATGTAATGTTACATGCAACTTTATCTAGATACCTTTGCATCCGTTCTTCTCGGCCCTCGAATGTCCCATTAACTTGGTTCACTATGAGGAGGGAGTCACACTTAGCTTCGATCACCACTAACTCAATCTTTGGCTAGTCCGAGACCTACAATCATGGACTCACATTTGGCAACATTGTTAGTCAATTTTACAATCCTAATAGATTCACTAATTACATTGCCTGCTGGTGGCTTTAATACAATGCGAAATCCAAACATTTTCGCGTTCTAGGAGCCTTCCATAAAGAGGGTCCAGATTTTCGAAGACTTCATCGAGTTAACCAACACCTCCCTTTTAACTTTTGGTATTACGGCTGGCATAAAGTCAACCACGAGATATACCAAAATATGATATTTAATCATTGTTCGGGGTCGATATTCAACATCGTACCCGCTGATTTCCATTGCCCATTTGGTAAAATGCCCCAAGAGCTCGAGTTTATGTATTATATTTTGCAATGGAAAAGTAGTCATAACACATATAGGATGAAATTTAAATATGATTTCAGCTTCCTAGAGGCACTTAGCAAAGCGAGCGCCAATTTTTCTAAGTCAGGGTATCTATCTTCGGCCTCACCCAAAGACCTGCTAACATAGTAAATTGAAAATTGCACCCCTTTCTCTTCCTAGAGCAAGACTCAAATTACCACTATCACTGATACCGCCAAGTACATGTATAGTTATTCGTCTACGTTTGGCGTAGGGAGCAGCGGTGGGTTTGATAGGTATCGCTTGAGCTCCTCCAAGGTTCGTTGGCATTCTGGGGTGCATGAAAAGCTATTATTCTTCTTTATTATAGAGAAGAATCATTGGCTCTTATCGAAGGACCTCGAGATGAATCACTCCAGTGCGATCATACATCTGGTTAATCTTTGTACAGCCTTCACGTTTTCCAAAATCGTGATATCTTCTATGGCTTTAATTTTGTCAGGGTTGATCTTGATTCCCCGGTTAGATACTATGAATCTGAGGAATTTCCTGATCTGATTCCATACGCACATTTCTTCGGGTTCAGCTCATATTATACATCTTCAATATACTAAAAGTTTCCTGCAAATATTTTAAATGGTTATCTGCTCGTAGGAACTTAACCATCATATTGTCAATGTAAACCTCCATTGATTTCTCTATTTATTCCTCAAACATTCGGTTTACTAGGTATTAATGAGTGGCACCGGCATTTTATAGACTGGATGGCATTACGTTATAACAATATGTGCCTTATTTAGTAATATATGAGGTTTTCTCCTGATCATCCGGGTCCATCCGTATTTTGTTGTACCCAAAGTAAGCGTCGATAAAATTGAGGATCTTGTGGTCGGCCATCGCATCAATCATGGGATCGATGTTGGGAAAAGGGAAAGAGTCATTGGGACATGTCTTATTCAAATCCTTATATTCTACATATAATCTTAACTTATCCCTTTTTTGGGGACTACCACTACGTTTGCTAACCAATCCGGATATTTAACCTCCCGAATGGACCCTATTTTAAGGGGTTTAAATACCTTATCCTTGACGAAAGCATGTTTGACCTTGGACCGGTGCTCCTCTTCTACTTGATCAGGTAGAATTTTAGGTATATGCTTAGCTTGTGGGTGGTTATTTTGAGTGGGATCCCTGCCATATCAAGGTGGGACCAAGCGAAACAATCTATATTAGCTATAAGAAATCAAATGAGTTTTTTTCTAAGCTCGGAACTTAATCCCGTGCCCAGGTATACCTTTCGATCAGGTAGATGCTCTATCAGTATGATATTTTCTAATTCCTCGAACGTCAATTTAGTTGCATCAGAAGCATCGAAGGCTATAAAAGATCTGGGAACCCCGTAATCACTGTCATCATCAGTCCCTTATTTCTCTGGTTGGGTAGGGGCTGGTGTCGGTAATTGATATTTATCTTCTTGGTTTGTGGGCAAACTTGGACCCTTTGTCATTGTAAATGTGAATATCAGAATTGCCTCTTCGATCACAACATTTCATTTGCAGCTGGCCACTATCCGTAGAATGTTTTAATCCCTTCTGGTGTTGGAAATTTTAACACTTGGTGCAAGGTTGAGGGCATTGCCCTTATGTTTTGGATCCATAGCCTCCCGAACAGAGTGTTGTACCTCATGTCTCATTCGATCACATAAAACATGGTTTCCTAGATGCTCCCGATGGCATTAAATAGTAATGTTATCTCTACCTTAGTGATTTCATAAGCCATGTTGAATCCGTTTAGAACTCGAACTCTATTTTTTTTATTGGTACCAATTTTTCACATCAGCCCAAGTAACAGTCGGATATTCTATCAGATTTTTCTTGAACTGCTGTGAAACCACCGAGCTTCAAACGTTGATTCCTTCGGTGAAATCTTGAACGACCCAATCATCAACGACCGGTGAAAGATCCATTTATTCCATTGAAAACCGGGACATAAACTCTCTGAGCATCTATTATCCTTCTGTCTTACTTTGAAAAAGGTCCAACTTCTTGGTTTCGACCTTGGTAGCCCTGGCATATGCCTTCACAAACGATTCTGCACATATAGCAAATTAGTCAGCGGATTTGGTAGGTAGGTTGTGATACCACATCATAGCTCCTTTTGATAGAGTTTCTCCAAAATTCGTCAACAAGACAAATTTGATCTCAGCATCCTCTAAGTCGTTCCCTTTGATGGCGCATGTGTAGGAGGTAACATGCTCCTTTGGGTCAGTCGTTCCACTGTACTTAGGAATCTCGGCCATGCAAAATATTTTTAGGGATAGGCTTTGGAGTTGTGTCGGAGGGAAAGGTTTTAGCAGGAACTTCTTGAAATCCAGGACTTTTAGTATCGACGGTGCTCCCGAGATTTGGTAGACCCCAGAATTGTAGGTTTCTACCTTTTTATCATTTGCTTCGATTTTCTTCTCCCTGACTCTACCCGTTTTGTCAGTTCCTCGAGTATTTTTATGATCCGGGGTTAGTACCCGATTCATTTTCATTCGATCTCTCTGTAATTAGTTTGTCCT
>JASVEL010013958.1:0-66194 GCA_032618575.1 Nicotiana noctiflora
CAAGGACAAACTAATTACAGAGAGATCGAATGAAAATGAATCGGGTACTAACCCCGGATCATAAAAATACTCGAGGAACTGACAAAACGGGTAGAGTCAGGGAGAAGAAAATCGAAGCAAATGATAAAAAGGTAGAAACCTACAATTCTGGGGTCTACCAAATCTCGGGAGCACCGTCGATACTAAAAGTCCTGGATTTCAAGAAGTTCCTGCTAAAACCTTTCCCTCCGACACAACTCCAAAGCCTATCCCTAAAAATATTTTGCATGGCCGAGATTCCTAAGTACAGTGGAACGACTGACCCAAAGGAGCATGTTACCTCCTACACATGCGCCATCAAAGGGAACGACTTAGAGGATGCTGAGATCAAATTTGTCTTGTTGACGAATTTTGGAGAAACTCTATCAAAAGGAGCTATGATGTGGTATCACAACCTACCTACCAAATCCGCTGACTAATTTGCTATATGTGCAGAATCGTTTGTGAAGGCATATGCCAGGGCTACCAAGGTCGAAACCAAGAAGTTGGACCTTTTTCAAAGTAAGACAGAAGGATAATAGATGCTCAGAGAGTTTATGTCCCGGTTTTCAATGGAATAAATGGATCTTTCACCGGTCGTTGATGATTGGGTCGTTCAAGATTTCACCGAAGGAATCAACGTTTGAAGCTCGGTGGTTTCACAGCAGTTCAAGAAAAATCTGATAGAATATCCGACTGTTACTTGGGCTGATGTGAAAAATTGGTACCAATAAAAAAAATAGAGTTCGAGTTCTAAACGGATTCAACATGGCTTATGAAATCACTAAGGTAGAGATAACATTACTATTTAATGCCATCGGGAGCATCTAGGAAACCATGTTTTATGTGATCGAATGAGACATGAGGTACAACACTCTGTTCGGGAGGCTATGGATCCAAAACATAAGGGCAATGCCCTCAACCTTGCACCAAGTGTTAAAATTTCCAACACCAGAAGGGATTAAAACATTCTACGGATAGTGGCCAGCTGCAAATGAAATGTTGTGATCGAAGAGGCAATTCTGATATTCACATTTACAATGACAAAGGGTCCAAGTTTGCCCACAAACCAAGAAGATAAATATCAATTACCGACACCAGCCCCTACCCAACCAGAGAAATAAGGGACTGATGATGACAGTGATTACGGGGTTCCCAGATCTTTTATAGCCTTCGATGCTTCTGATGCAACTAAATTGACGTTCGAGGAATTAGAAAATATCATACTGATAGAGCATCTACCTGATCGAAAGGTATACCTGGGCACGGGATTAAGTTCCGAGCTTAGAAAAAAACTCATTTGATTTCTTATAGCTAATATAGATTGTTTCGCTTGGTCCCACCTTGATATGGCAGGGATCCCACTCAAAATAACCACCCACAAGCTAAGCATATACCTAAAATTCTACCTGATCAAGTAGAAGAGGAGCACCGGTCCAAGGTCAAACATGCTTTCGTCAAGGATAAGGTATTTAAACCCCTTAAAATAGGGTCCATTCGGGAGGTTAAATATCCGGATTGGTTAGCAAACGTAGTGGTAGTCCCCAAAAAAGGGATAAGTTAAGATTATATGTAGAATATAAGGATTTGAATAAGACATGTCCCAATGACTCTTTCCCTTTTCCCAACATCGATCCCATGATTGATGCGATGGCCGACCACAAGATCCTCAATTTTATCGACGCTTACTTTGGGTACAACAAAATACGGATGGACCCGGATGATCAGGAGAAAACCTCATATATTACTAAATAAGGCACATATTGTTATAACGTAATGCCATCCAGTCTATAAAATGCCGGTGCCACTCATTAATACCTAGTAAACCGAATGTTTGAGGAATAAATAGAGAAATCAATGGAGGTTTACATTGACAATATGATGGTTAAGTTCCTACGAGCAGATAACCATTTAAAATATTTGCAGGAAACTTTTAGTATATTGAAGATGTATAATATGAGCTGAACCCGAAGAAATGTGCGTATGGAATCAGATCAGGAAATTCCTCAGATTCATAGTATCTAACCGGGGAATCAAGATCAACCCTGACAAAATTAAAGCCATAGAAGATATCACGATTTTGGAAAACGTGAAGGCTGTACAAAGATTAACCAGATGTATGATCGCACTGGAGTGATTCATCTCGAGGTCCTTCGATAAGAGCCAATGATTCTTCTCTATAATAAAGAAGAATAATAGCTTTTCATGCACCCCAGAATGCCAACGAACCTTGGAGGAGCTCAAGCGATACCTATCAAACCCACCGCTGCTCCCTACGCCAAACGTAGACGAATAACTATACATGTACTTGGCGGTATCAGTGATAGTGGTAATTTGAGTCTTGCTCTAGGAAGAGAAAGGGGTGCAATTTTCAATTTACTATGTTAGCAGGTCTTTGGGTGAGGCCGAAGATAGATACCCTGACTTAGAAAAATTGGCGCTCGCTTTGCTAAGTGCCTCTAGGAAGCTGAAATCATATTTAAATTTCATCCTATATGTGTTATGACTACTTTTCCATTGCAAAATATAATACATAAACTCGAGCTCTTGGGGCATTTTACCAAATGGGCAATGGAAATCAGCGGGTACGATGTTGAATATCGACCCCGAACAATGATTAAATATCATATTTTGGTATATCTCGTGGTTGACTTTATGCCAGCCGTAATACCAAAAGTTAAAAGGGAGGTGTTGGTTAACTCGATGAAGTCTTCGAAAATCTGGACCCTCTTTATGGAAGGCTCCTAGAACGCGAAAATGTTTGGATTTCGCATTGTATTAAAGCCACCAGCAGGCAATGTAATTAGTGAATCTATTAGGATTGTAAAATTGACTAACAATGTTGCCAAATGTGAGTCCATGATTGTAGGTCTCGGACTAGCCAAAGATTGAGTTAGTGGTGATCGAAGCTAAGTGTGACTCCCTCCTCATAGTGAACCAAGTTAATGGGACATTCGAGGGCCGAGAAGAACGGATGCAAAGGTATCTAGATAAAGTTGCATGTAACATTACATGGGTTCAAAGAGTGGACTTTGAAAATGTACCCCGGGATCAAAATAGTGAGGCCAAAATCCTTGCTAACTTAGGATCGTCGGTTGAGGACGACGAGTTTAACTTGGGGGAGGTCATGCAACTCATGAGATTGGTAGTGAAAGAAGGCCATGCCGAGATAAACTCAACAAGCCTAACTTGGGACTGGAGAAACAAATATATATGTAAAAATGGGAAGCTTCCCTCGGATCCTAAAGAATTAAGAGCCCTTTATACGAAAGCAGCACGGTTTAGTCCATCTGAAGACGGAACCCTATTCAGAAGAATATTCGATGTCCCCCTCACAATATATCTAGGGGCTGGGGATACCGAGTACATTCTGGGGGAAATTCATGAAGGAACTTGTGGAAACCATTAAGGCACTGAATCATTAGTTTAAAAATTAATCAAAGCCGGCTACTACTTGATCGATATGGAAAAAGGATGTGAAGGAGTTCGTACAGAAATGTGATGAATGTCAAAGACATGCTTCAATGGTCCATTAACCTGGGGAGCTGTTGCATTCAGTTTTGTCACCACGGCCGTTAATGAAGTATGGAATGGACATCGGTTGCCCCCTTCCATGGGCACCCGGTAAGGCTCAATTTATATTGTTTATAACAGACTATTTTTCTAAGTGGGTGAAAGCCCAAGCATATGAGAAGGTCAGGGAGAAAGAAGTCATCAATTTCATTTTGGACCACATCATATGCCGGTTTGGAATGCCACCCGAGATCGTATACGACAAAGGAAAATAATTCATCGGTAGCAAGGTAAGCAAGTTTGTTTAAGACCATACGATCAAAAGAATCCTATCAACAACCTACCACCATAGTGGGAACAGACAAGCAGAATCGACCAACAAAACCATACTCTAAAACCTCATAAATAGGTTAACCTACCCTAAGGAAATGGAAAGATATCCTCCCCGAAGTCCTATGGGCGTACCGTACGACCTCTAAGTCTAGTACTGGGCCACCATATTGTCGCTGGTTTATAGCGCTGAAGATCTTATACCAGTTTAAATCGGAGAACCAAGTCTCTAATTTTGATACACAACCAAGGAATCAAATAACTAGTCCACGAGTATGTGCTTGGAGCTATTAGATAAAATTCTTGAAGTTGCCCTTATCCGGATGGCCACCCAAAAAAAGCAGATCGAGAGATATTACAATCGAAGGGCCAACCTCAACACTTTGATATCAGGGACTTAGTATTAAGAAAGTTCACACTAAGTATCCAAAATACCAAGGAGGGGAAGCTAGGGATGAACTGTGAAGGGCCACATCAAATTATCGATATCACCGGAAAAGGGTCGTACAAACTCAGAGCAATGAATGGTGAACGACTACTAAATAACTGGCACATAACTCACTTGAAGCGATACTATTTATAAGGAATGAACCCATTCATTACTTTTACTTGCTTTTCAACTAACACTTGCAAGTAACCAACAAGGAATGATGCAATTTTTAAGCTTGAAAGCACGTGTTGCACTCTTTTTCCCTTGAACTGGTTTTGTTCCTAATGGGTTTTCCAGCAAGTTTTTAACGAGGCAATAATGGATTGTGCTAACTTATAATCGAAGGCCGATCATGAATCAGTGTCATAGATCACATCAACAGTATCCTAGGCTTCACAATGATCAAACTCAGACACTGGAGAGAATTACCCCCGGATAATGACTTTATCAGGGACATAAACTTTGTGATTTAACGGTCTCAAATCGATCGATAAGATTTTTTATAAGGGGCAAATGGTTAATTGAATTGTGCCCATAGAGACTGCTCGAGCCCTAGTACAAAGCTTGTATACATGTGTAGTTATACAAGAATAAAAAAAAAATCTATACCTTTTGGATAAATACCTTGGCCCTTGAAATTATTATTTTTGAAATTGTTAAGGAATTTCCTACATCTAATCCTCTAAGGTATCGAGCTCAAGGGCCACATTTATCCGAGTTCAAACGATCACACCCACTCGGGGACAGCCGTCAGAAGACAAATTTGGACGGTCGAGGCTATCAAAGCTCGGGGGCACAAGACCTATTAGGCAACGCCCAAATTTGAAAGACTACGGACATATCCATTCGGGGACTATTATCTTAGGCAATCCCGGATAACTTGGGTTGACAAGCTCACTGGGAAGCACCCGAACAAAATAGGCTACGACCATATTAAAAGGGCTAAGAGACGTCTGATACCCGTAACAAAACCTTCAAAATCTTTTAACCATTTCTAATAGCTACCCTCGATAAAATATAAAATTATAAGCAGTTTGGAAAAAAAATCGGTCACACCGAATCCTCATGTTGCCTTAAAACAAAATAATATTGTAGGCAAGGCCCGTTTGAATCCCCAAACATAGCATAACTATTTCATGCTAAGGCACATTAATCTTTGCAAAAATAAATAATAAAGTAAAGGAAAAAAACTCAACAATTGCTAAAGAGAAAACGCCTTATGTACATATTAAAAGAGTTTTTACAAGGGCCAAACGGACTCAATACAAATTTTTACAAAGGTCAAATGACCTCAACAAAAAAGGAAGGTAATACAAAAAGAAGAAAAACAAAACATCTGTGAAGCGTCTATGTGGCCTAGTCTTCACCGGGGTCTGCGTTATCACCAAAACCTTTAGGGTCTCCTCCACCCTCAGATCCTCTCAAACCTTTGGAGTCTTCATCATCCTTGGGATAAGCCAACTCCTTGGCCTCGGCTTAGATCCCCTTCCACTCTCAACTTCAGTCAACAAGTTGAAGCCCCGAGCATGAATTTCCTCAAGGGCCTCCCTTTGGGATTGCTGCTTTACGTGCTTGAAAATACCCTTTGCTCGATCCTGAGATACCTTGGCATCAACCTTATATTTGGCCACCATCTCGTTGGTATCAGTTTTAACCACCATAGCCACCGACTTGGCCATTTCAAGATCATAGACCAGAGTCTCTCGATCGAAGACGACCGAACTTAGCTGAGACTAGAGCTCCTCAATTGTTTTGGCCTACACCATGGTCTTTTCCTCTATATCGAAGCTAGACCTTAGCTGAAGCCAATTGCATCTTGTCAGTTTCCTTTTTTGAGACCAAGCAGCCTATTTTACTTTTCTATTCTTCGGCCTCGGCCTTTATCCCATCCATCTCTATCCGAAGCTAGTCAATCTTATCAAGGTTTTGTTGGACCTACAGGTTCGAGCATTACTCATCGATTCTATCTCATCATTACTAACCTCAAAGACTTTAACCTTTTCCACTAGGTCACCATGCTCCTTCCGAGCCATCTCTAGCTCAACTCGGAGGTTCTTAACCTCCCATTCATGTTGCTCACTAAGAAGTTTACAAGCATCTCACTTCTCATTGAGCCCTTGAATCTCGGACTCATACTGGTTACCTACTCCCAATATCACCGAGGCCTATAAACAAAAAGAAAAAGAAAGTTATGATTATCTATAAATTAATCTAAGTACAAATTAGAAGTCATCAAGAGGTATCTCAAGTTACCTGATTTAACACTTGTTATGCTTTGTTGAACAGGAAGGGCACGTCTGACTCGTTCATCTTGGATTGGTTTTCCTCGGTCACAATGCACCGAAGGTAACTGGCCACCCTTATGGGGTAGAGAGAACCCCGGGCATCCTCAGAAATAGATATGATGATCGATCTCTTCCGAACAGGATCCATGCTCAGAGATGGGAATCTGTTGATTAGTTTTGGACTTGAGGAAGGACCTCTTATTCTTGAAGATTGAGTCTTCCTCGGCACTGCCAAGTCACCAATCTGATGACGTCCTCCATGGTGGTAGAATCCACGCCATAAAAAAGCCACAGAAGGGGTCTTCTTTTCCTTGGGGCCCTCGTTAGGATATTCTTTCACTATCTGAGCCTCGTTATACATAGACTCAATGAGTGAAGGTGACTTGTTGATGTCTATCACATCGAGTACATCCTTCGGGGCACTATCCACATCCCGGGAGGCCTCGACCATGGCTAGCTTGTTGGCCTCAACTATGGACTGCTCGTTGGAATCCCTAGCTTGAGCCAAATTGGCCTCGTCTCTCTCTGGTTCAGAGGCCCCTTGTCCCTCGAACTGCGACCGTACACGGGCCACTAATTCAGAGACTTCTTCTTCTTCTTCTTCTTCTTTTTTAGATTCGTCCCTCAGCCGATAGAGTGAATCCAAGGGTGGGGATCTAGTGTTTGTATTTTCTTTGGGCTTGCACACCTGCCTTCTTTTTGGTTTTTTATTCTTTGAGATTGAAGAACTCCGAGCCCTCTTTCTTTTCTTCTTATTACCCTTTCTCGGAGTAGGGGACTCAGCGGGGCCATCTTCGTCACCGGATAGAGGCCTCAGTGTGACTTCTTTGGATAAACCTGTAAAAGGAAATGAAACAAGTAAAAACTTATCAACACAAACGAAACCCAAGTATTGCTCACTCGGGAAAGGAATCTCACCACGAGAAGGGGCCTTCCAATAGCCATTCGAAAGTTTGCGCCATACGCGCTCAGAATATGCTCTTTGTAACACGATGCCCTCGACTCACTCTTTGAGTCGATGAACTGCATTTGGGAAACGAGCCACAACAACACCATCACCAAACACCGAGAAAAAAAAGAGTAAAATAAATTTTTAAAACAAAATTTTATTTACGTTTATATTCTACTTCTTTGGGAATGGCATACGCACGGCTGGGATCAAGTCTGAGGTCCTCACTCGGACAAAACATTCTAGCCAACCTCGATCCCGATACTTATCAATACTTGAGAATGTGACTTTAGTATCCCGATGTGCGAGTTTGATCAGCCCCCACCCCTTAAAGAGTCGGGGACTGTATAGGCATATGAGGTGGTTGACGGTGAACGAGCATCCACCGGTCTTGCCCACGAAGAATCGAAGAAGGATCACAATCCTCTAGAATGAAGGGTGAATTTAACTGAGGCATACCTCGTATCTTTTTGCAGAAATTGATGATAACGGGATTTAATGAGCCTAGCATAAAGGGATAAGTATAAACACTTAAGTATCCCTCGACGTGGGTGGTGATATGTTTATCGGGTCCGGAACTACCACGCGTTTATGAACCTAATTGCAAAGCTTTTTGACTGAGGGGAGGGCTTCTTTAGTAATCGAGCATATGCATCTCGAGGCCTTCTCACACCGTCTTAGAATGGAGAAAGGTTTTTCGACCTTGAAATCAATGGTCATCGAGCATCCACCAAGGCTGAACTGTTTAAAGGAGGTTCGCTCCTAAATAGCCGGCCACGATGTCGAAGGAGTTTTTTTTTGGGAAACAATTTTTGAAGTATTCGCCATTTATTTTGAAATGGAGAAAAAAAAGAGGTAGTTAAAGGAGTACACCTGATGATTTAGGATGAAGACGAGCAAAAATTCTCAAAAGACTAGGATATAAAAGTAGAAAATATGGAGACTTCTAAGGAACAAGGGTAGATGGTTTAGTTGTAAAGCTTGAATGAATAAAAAAGGGGGTACTTATAGTTTTCAAATGACGATTCACATCTAGGCGTGGCTGATCGGCAACTGACAAGAATTTAATGCCATTAAGACTTGACTGATGTGATGTTTCATTTCGTTTATTTTGTCATTTTTGTCGCAGGGTATCGAAGTGAGAATCGAAATCCCGTGTCATTTCTCGTTGTCTACTCCCCGAAAATGAGAGGACTATCTGTATACTGTCGAAATGAGGGTCGTCTATGACATGGTATGAGGGACTGAAGATCGAACGCAAGTCCCACCGGACCAGAGCCCAAAGTCAGAGTGTTTGTCTTCGAGAACATTGAGTCAGTGATCTCGGATCGACCTTGGCCCCAAACGAGCTCGAAGAAACATTGTTAGTATAACCAACAGAAGACCAAAATATCCGTGATCAGTTGGATATTACGGCGAGAATCTTGGCACATATCAATAAGGGACTAAAAATTAGTAAATCAAGAGTTTTTTTACCTTTTATAGAATTGTACCTAAAGTAGGACTCATCTACTATATAAAGATATCAGATAATTTATTTAGGGACATTGTAACACGCACTGAGAAGCAATACAATGCTACTTTTCTTTAAGCTCTTATTCAACTAGGTCTTAATACCGATCGAAGTGCATCATGTTTAAGGGTGATTAACCCCCAAGACTGTAACTGTTCAATTCTTGTGGTTTGAATTTACTTTATTATTGTTTATTTCAATAGCAATTTAATTTATCTCTTTGCATCAATTTAATCTACCTTGAAACCACTTACAAATTTAATTGTTATCCGATTTTGTGGGTAAACAAGTTTATTTTACTAAATTATATCTATTAATGGTGAATATAATCCTATGAACAAAGCAATGATGGTCGTGTGGGTGCTTAATGATAAGAGTAATATTAGAAGAAAATAATAAATCTCTTGTTCATTGGACAAATTAAAAATAAATTTATTTTTAGGATACTGAACTACTAAACGGGAATAGAGTACTTTTTTAACAACGGAAAAGGGCCTAAAATGCCCCTCTACTATAGGAAATAGGACATCAAAGCCCTCCATTAAAATTTGGCCCCTTATATGCCCTTGCCGTTTAAAAATGGGCTCAAAATGCCCTTATCCACTAACGAAAAATATGTAAATCCAAGTGGAATTACAATAAAACGTAGAAGGGTATTTTAGACCCTTTTCGGATTGTACAAGGTCATATACGAGTCAGTTATAGTAGTCAATTCTCAAGCACTTCACTCCATATCGGTTTACTCACACACCTATTTTAGACCCTTAATTGATATATGATTTCTCCTACTAATTGGGTCGCCTTGTCGATTTCGAGTTGAGTTCTAGTTTAGGTTTAATTACTTTCATGTTTATCGATTTGTTTTGGAGATTTCTCTAAGATAATGTCGCAAAGTTTGAGTAGCTTAAATGGATCGATTAGGAGGTGTCGTTGTGGACTTGCTGCTAATTATTTCATGGCGTGGACTCCTTTAAATGTTGGGACAAGATTTTTCAAGTGCCCTAAGCATGAGGTATGTAAATTTGTTGATGGCTTCTTTTAATTATTTCGATTTGACTATAATTTCTTTTTTTTTTCTTTTTGATTTTAGGATGAAAAATGTTCATATTGGGAATGACAAGATGAGGAGCTTCCTTCTTGAATTTCAAATCTCATATGCAGTTTAAAGAAGGAGAAGGAAGCTCTAATCCGTGAAAGAAATGTACTCCAAAGGAAAGTTGCCGATCTTGAGAATGTTATGATGCTCGTCGATCATGGAGGAATAGTATCCTTGGAATTGGAAAGAAATGTTCTAATGAAGAAAGTGGTTGATTTAGAGTAGTCGCCTCTGCGTGATACTAAATGTCGAAAGGAGATGTGGATTTTCTTTTGTGTGATATTGGGATGTTTTGTTATGTTTTTTGCATTAGCGGGAAATGATATGTAATGTTAGTGTTACTATGGCTTAATTGTAAGGATTCAATGAAGCCATTCCTATTCATTTGAATATTTCTGTCTATGATTAAGTTACTTGCTGTGATAATTAGTTTGTGTCTATGATTGAGTTACTTGTTGTGATAATTAGTTTGTTGGTCTAAAATATATGTGTGAGTAAACTGATATAGAGTGAAGTGTTTGACAATTGACTACTATAACTGGCTCGTATATGACCTTGTACAATCCGAAAAGAATTTAAAATACCCTTCTACGTTTTAATGTAATTTCACGTGAATTTACCTATCTTCTATTAGTGGATAAGGGCATTTTTGAGCTCATTTTTAGACAGTAATGGCATATAAGGTGTCAACTTTTAACAGAGGGCTTTAATGTCCTATTTCCTACCGTAAAGAGGCATTTTAGGCCCTTTTCCATTTTAACGACCAATAGAAGGTGCCAGCCGCCTAGACATAAGGGTCGTTTTGTTTTTCGTATAAAATTTTGAGAAAAGTCTCGCATAATTTATGGGGATCTTATATTAGGTATAATACATATAACACGTTTTCTTTTTCCTCCAAGCACAACATATTATTTTTTAAACTACTGCAAAGACCAATGATGTCCTCTAGGATATTCCCCCAAAAATTGTACGATATCATAAAAATTGGTGGACGTCGAAGTTGGCAATCAGTAATGTCATAGGCTCTATGATAACAATAATGGGGCATGTATACTCACATTTTTCTATTTGTGCCGCCAATGAAGTTTTGGTCTAATAACAAAAGGATGCAATTCAACAAATCTTAACCAATTAACCATACACAAAGTAAATATAGTGTATTAGTCAGAATCCGGCCCTATAATAATCACTAACGCTAATTATTTTTCGTTTAATAATTAAGGATAATAAGTGGGACAATCTTTTACAATTGACAGTAATCGACGACCGTTCGATATAAGAGGCTACGGATCGCCTGTAAATTGGGAGAAAAATCGCAATGTGGTCCAAGCCGTCAACAGTCCTTTTCGCACAGCTCATAACTATAAATATGAGGAAAGGGAAAGAATTATGGGTTTTTCTCCTTCCCCATGGGGACTCTCAAAATAGAGGGAGAAGAGAGAGAATCAGAACTACAAAAAAAGAGATGGGAGATCAAAAAAAAATATGATTGTAAGGTTCTTAACCTCTCTATGGGGAGATAGACCACCCTATTATCATCAATAAAGATCATCCATGTCTTTTACTACTATGAGAACTGTTCTTAATTATCATTTCCTTTACTTGATTCTCGATTTATTACGGCTTGATATGATTGACTCATAACCCATGTATATTGTTTTGCTTTTGAGTCAAACATTTAGCATGGCTGTTTTGTATCAATTGAGCAAAAACGGATTGTAAATAATTAAATAGCCGTATATGAAAATATATCTTGAGGAGAGGCCCTAAAGCGCTCATGATATTATTATGAAAATATAATTTCTTGTAAGCACGATTATTATTTGATTTATAGCGAATTTAACTCTAATTATAAGTCTCTTAAATAGTACGTAAGTTTTACTCACGGTTCGTATGCAAATTGTGATATCAATTAACACTGGCTCAAGAAAATATTTTCTTGAGATTGATAACGTTATGTTAATATATTTTAATTAATTTGTCACTTTAAATGAGAATCAGAATGCCTCTTCATTTTGCGTACAAGTGCTTCTTTCTTTAAGTGTAAAATAAAACAACAATATTACTTCAAAAGGAGAATGTGTGCTGCCCTTCTGTGTTGTTGCATGTTGACTTCTGCATGAATGAACCTTACCTTTGTCCGAATGGACATTATCAAGCGATAAAGACGCACAAACACAATTTGCTTTCATGACGCTTTCTTATAACCTCACTCGTCATCATCTTTCATAAGTCATCCTTAATTAATTTAAATGTTAAGAGAGATCAAACAAACAAAATGATATTGCATAACAAAAAATCTGGCTTAGTAATCAATAAAATGGTCGAGATTCGAGAACCATGAGATCTCATTTTACAGTTTTCAAAGGAAGCAAAAATATTATTCCCTACGTTTTAATTTTAATGACACATTTTTCTTATTAATCTGTTTTAAAAAAAATGATATATTTTTATAATTGAAAATAATTCAATTTTAAACTTTTATTTTATTCATTTATCTTTAATGTGAAGCTTTTATAATCACACAAATATCATGGTCCCCCAAAAATTTTATCCCTTAATCTTTCAAGACTATCTCTTTTTTTCTTTTAAACTCTGTGATGAATCAGATCACCTCATATTTGATCAATCCAACCTTTGATAGACGAATAACATACTTACGGTACTTGGTAATTTCTTTCACAGGTCAACGTTAATTTAAATATTAAGAGAGGCCAAGCAAACAAAATAATATTGCAGTTTATTTTGTCAAATTTACTTTTTTGCATAGCCAAACTTTTGTTGCTGAAAACTTTGGAATTTTCAGTTATATTACCGCCGCAAAAGTGGGCCAACGTCTTACCAAAAAGCAATAAATGATAATCAAAGAAGGTTAGTGTATGACTTACTCCACAATAATTAATAAAGATAATCATATCTTAAACTAATTCACTATTCATAAGAAACATGACTACTAGCTTATAATACGAATTTATCTATTCAAACAAGATGGAAAAGGGTACGGCCTACTCGCCTACCCATGGAGACAAAATTTCAACGTGGTCACGGCCACTCATTTTCTACTCATGAGGCTTACAACTATAAATACTAGGGGAAGAATCCCAGAAAAGGGAGTTTCTTCTCTATCACTATTCTCAAGAAAGAAAGAGAGAAAATGGAGAAGAAAGATCCGTCTCATGGAGAGATACAACATCATTGTAAGGCTCTGAACATCTTTATAGAGAGGCATACCAAACCAATATCATCAATAAAAGCTGTCAATACTTCTCACCCTAATCTGGAGCGTTTATTATTAGTTTTTTTACATGGTTCTTAGATTATTACGACTTGCTATGATTGGCCCGTAATTTATATATGTTGTTTTGTATTCATAAAGTGTATGATAACTTTTGAATCGAACAATTTGGCGCCATCTGTGGGGGTTTCCTTGCAAGATCGCGTAGTTCTTCTCGGAACCAAAAGAAAAGAAACGCCGAAAAAGAAAAAACAACGCAGCTCTAGCAAGTCCTCTCTCTCTCCGATTTTTGATAGTACGAACAAGAAGAAGAAGCCCCCTTAAGGGAGGATCCCTATGAGGCATCTCCCGCACCTCCGATACGGGCCCCGGTCGAATATTGGAGCAGAGATATCTCGAGCCGAAAGCCACCTCAAAATAACCCACATGCCCCGATTGGGAAGATAACGTATAAACTGCTCAAGGTCTCAAACCAAAACTAAGCTCCACCACTCAATACCCATAACGTGAAAACTCCGGCTATGCGCCTCCGCCAATAAATTCAATTACGGTTGAACCAAGACTCAGGTTAAGTGCCTTCGCCTTCAAATATTGATAAAGTTCAACAACAGTTGAATTGGGACTCAGGCTATGCGCCTCCGCTAATAAATTCAACTACGGTTGAACCAAAACTCATGTTATGCGCCTTCGCCTCCAAAAAATGATAAAGTTCAACAACAGTTGAACCGGGACTCAAGCTATGCGCATTCGCCAATAAATTCAACTACGGTTGAACCAAGACTCAGGCTATGCACCTTCGCCAATAAATTCAACTACGATTGAACCAGGACCCAGGCTATGCACGTTCGCCTCCAAAAATTGATAAAGTTCAATAATAGTTGAACTGGGACTCAGGCTATGCGCCTTCACCAATAAATTCAACTACGGTTGAACCAAGACTCAGGCTAAGACCGAGTTCCACCATTCAACTACGATTGAATCAAGACTCAGGCTATGCGCCCTCCCCTTCAAATAATTGATAAAGTTCAACAATAGTTGAACTAGGACTCAGGCCATGCGCCTTCGCCAATAAATTCAACTACGGTTGAATCGAGACTCGGGCTATGCGATCTCACCTTCAAATAATTAATAAAGTCCAACCACAGTTGAACTGGGACTTAGGCTATGCGTTTTCGCCTCCAAAACTTTATAAAATTCAACAACAGTTGAATTGGGTCTCGGGCTACGCGCCTTCGCCAATAAATTCAACTACGGTTGAACCAAGACTCACGCTATGTGTCTTCGCTAATAAATTCAACTACGGTTGGACCAGGACTCAGGCTATGCGCCTTCGCCTCCAAAAATTTATAAAGTTCAACAACAGTTGAACTAGGACTCGGGCTATGCGCCTTTGCCAATGAATTCAACTACGATTGAACCAAGATTCAGGCTATGCGCCTTTGCCAATAAATTCAACTATGGTTGAATGAAGACTCAGGCTATGCGCCTTCGCCTCCAAAAAATTAATAAAGTTCAAACAACAGTTGAAATAGGACTCGGGCTATGCTCCTTCACCAATAAATTCAACTGCGATTGAACCAAGGCCCGGGTTATGCACATTCGCCATCAAATCCAGCGAGCTCGGCCTCGCTCGAACCATAAAGCCAGGTGTTCTCACCCTCAAATTTCACAAGTCCAACCATAGATGAACTGGAACTCGACAAAACTCAACCTACAACTAATTGAAGTGCGGGGTCGGCACCCATGCCGTTTAAGTAAGTATGCCTAACTCGGACTAAGGATAGAGGCACGCAAAGTTCGGCCCCCAGCGGACTACAGGCCGTGCTCTATGATATCATGGCTAGTAATCCAGCCGTGCCCGAAGTGGGACAAAGGCTAATCGCCACTACTACCAAGTAACGATTCCAACTCAGTCATCCCGAGTTGAAAAAGGAAAGCAGTTGCCAGTAGTAAAAAAAGTATAATAAACCTGCCTACTAAGGTCAAACTCAAAGGCAGGTCGCCCTTTCAAACACATGCAAAGAAAAAAAACCATCAGGAAACAAGGGGGAGGTACAAAACAAACACAAACTAAATAACGGAAGGAAGATTTCATTTATTTAAATAATTGCAAAACGCCCCCGCGTACACACAACCAAAGCCGATTAATAAAACACCTATTTGCTCACCAACTTGTGACCGGCAATTTCAGGATTCGTCCCTAGGACGTACGGTCCCTGACGGCCCCTCATCCCGAAATATGGCCTGTGGTGGGGAAGGAGCCGCCGAAGACTCGACTGACACCGTCCTCGGTACGCAGCATGGCACCGGTACTGCAAGAAGCCGAGCGATCGCACCCGACCGCCGGAAAGCCAACTGAGGAGACTTGCCGCGACTCGCCCTCCCTATCACAGAAAAACAAGGTTGGTAAACAAAACAAAATCAAAAACCAAATGAAGGTAGGTATCGACTTCTCGCCTATAGCAAGCCTATGGCCATGTCTCTCCCAGAAAGACGCCCACATGTGAATTCCTTCTATATGAGGGAGCATGGCTTCAAGCCACCGGCATATCCCAGCTAACGGGGTCGGTGGTGGCCTCTCGGCTACAGAAAAGACAACGAGTTAACATTCGCAAATGTGAGACTTATAAAAATAAAAAAGGAAAAAGGAAGGAAAATGATTACAACAATAAATTAAGTCATGTGCATGGTTCCAAGCCTCCGGGAACCCTGAAGGGGACGTTACTAAATGCTCAGTCCTAATATAAAAGAAGTGCTCGAAAGGGCGGGGGTCGACTTCATCATCCAGCGTCGCAGTCAGCCCCCTCGACCCACGAGGGCACGCCCGAATCATGCTGCCCCAGACCCGTTGGTGGGCATAAAGGGTGAGCATGTGCTGCAGCGTAACCACCCTACCGTCCAAATCTACGTACTTTAGGAACATCGCTAGTAATTTATAGAGAGAGGGGGTGAGCTGGCCGGGGCACACCCCGTAATAGCGATAGAATTATACCACCAGCATAGGAAGTGGAATCCTGAACCCCAACATAAAGGGATAAGTATAAAAGATGCAGTATCCCCTACGATCGGTGTGAACTGTCTCCTTGCTTCTGGCGAGGACAATGTCAGCATCAGTCGAAATGACCTCCTGCTCCCCTAATAAGGCCATTCCAATCTCCCCCATCAGTAGGGCTTCATCCACAAGGTCCTCCCCACCATCGGCAGTAAAATCAACCGCCGGACCTCCGGGCCAGGGAAGTACCTCGTAAACTGACGGAATTCCTCCGGTCTCTACCTGCTCAGCATCTCCTATTACCGGAGGTGGCCCTTCAATCGTTGGAGGATTAACTATCGGAAGAACATCGCATGAAGAGCTGCCTGCCATTGCTTAGTTGGTTGAAAAGAAAAGAATAGAATCCGTGGGAAAAATGAAAGTTATCACAATCAAGAAGAAAAAGGAGAAAGTGAACTAGCAGAATGAAAAAGCTTCCTCAGACTTACTCTCAGATGAATAAAGAAGTAAAGCTGTCACACCTCTTTTTTACGCACCCGCAAGGATGCAAAGAGTTTTTCCAATTAAAGGACAATCGAGATGGGATTTATTTTAATTACTTCAGAGTCGCCACTTGGGAGATTTATGGTGTCCCAAGTCACCGGTTAAATCCCGAATCGAGGAAAAGAATGACTCTATTTAACAGTCCGCGAACCAGAAATCCGGATAAGGAATTCTGTTAACCCGGGAGAAGGTATTAGGCATTCCCGAATTCCGTGGTTCTAGCACGGTCGCTTAACTGTCATATTCGGCTTATTTATCTAATTCTTTGCAGTTATGTACTTAGTGCAAATTAGTATCCCTTTACCGCTTTTATTATTATTATGATTTACGAAAGAGAATGTTGCCTAAAAATATGTTTCGAATCACGTCACATGAAATTCACCCGGATCCTCGACACATTCTTATTCAACATTTTGGGATTTGGATTTGGGCCGCATGAAATGCACGCCCGTATTTAAGAAGGTAAAATTATTAAAATACGCGCCTAGAGCGATTACTTATTTACATTTTTGAGAAGGCCAGGAAATTCGCTAAGAAACGGCACATCTCGAAATCTAAATATTTTACATATACATTTATGAGGGCCCCGCGATTTGTACAATTTTGTTAGGCGAGGCATAACTCTAGTTCTAATTTAAAAGCAAACTACATTCCGCTATATTTATTTAAGAGTTAATTCAAGATTATTTAAAACATGTTGCAAGCCACACTACATGAAATGCACTTATGGTTCACGACACGCTTTATTTAACCTTGTTCAAAATTGGAGTCGGGTCACATGAAATGCACCCCCGATTCCTTTAATCTAATTACGTCGTTCAGTTAAAGAATAATGAACCAATTTTCATAATGTGACAACATCGTGCTCAACTATAACCAATTCGAGTAAACATACGAGTAGCTAACTAAGTGAGCAAATTCAAGACTATGGTGAACAATTACATAAACAATGGAAGCATAACTAGTTGGCGAGCATATGAAGGATTAGTCATTTTCATTAGCTAACTTCGACATTGCATGTTCAACAAAATCATATATTTACAAAAATAGTCTGAACTATACGAAAGTAAATCAAATACGAAACGATCCAAAATATTAGCGAGAAGAACAATATCGGAAAAGAACAACACCTTTATTTCTGCATATTTTTTCAACGTACACAACGAGAAAACAAACCTTTTATGACGATCTCAAACCTCGACCTCTCCGGACAGAACTCGAACCAAACTGGAACCAAGGACAGCGACTAACCAACGACGTACCGGACCTCGACGAATGACAACGAACTCAACAGAAACAAGAAAACTCGGACCAAGACTGTCCGCGACCTGAGATTGGCTGGTTTCAAGCAGTATGGTCGTGGACTGGGGTTGCGTAGGGGCTGTTTGGACGTGACAACAGCTGGTGGTTGACGAGCCGGGCGCTGGCCTGGTCGTGAGGGTGGTGACGAAGAAGATGACTTCGACGAGGGGGAGGTCCTCACTTCAGCGAAGCTGCGCAGCTGTTTCTCCTCTCTCCGTTTTTTCCTCGCCCAGGAGCTCTCTCTATTGTGTTTTTTATTCTTTTGCGTACTGCTCCTTCATGAAAGAATGAAGAAGAAGAGTCCTCTCCCCTTGCTCCTCTTTTTGTCGTTTTTTCTTGTTTTTTCTTTTGTTTTCTTTTTCCAAAAAACAAGCAGACCCTATGCTGCCCTTTTCTCCTTTCAAAAATGAAGAAGAGAATGTCTCTTCTCTTATCTTTTGTTTCCCGTTAGAAAATGGAGAGTACTTGTAGTATTTTTGTTCTTGTTCCCTCTCCTTGTGCTGCCGTTTTCCTTCTTTTTAAGAAGAGAATGTGTCTTCTTTCTTTTGTTTTTAAAATGAAAACCCCCCCCCCCTTTTCTTTACAGATTCCCTATAATGTAACCCCTTATTTTTTAATGAAACCCATCCCCTCACGTGAGCCCCCCTATTGTCTTTATTTGTCTTTTCTTTTTTTTTTGTTTTTTTATTCTTTTTTCATTTTTTAATCATTCTCCCATCCCTCCCCCTTAATGTAGTGTCGGGTTATTACGGGCTATGTCCGAAAATTATAAAACCGGGTAGTTTGAACCCGAATATTATTCTTCGCCCGGAACCGAGAATGACGTTATTTAATTAATCCTAGGTAACCAAAATAACTATAAGACTAATAATTAAAACAAAGTTAATTTTTTTATATTTTTCAAGATTAAAGTTACCACCAAATACTAATTATATATTTTTTTTGTTTTGTAATTTTCGTTTTTAATAAAAAAAAAATATATATAAAGTACTATTTTTTTGTATTTTTCAAGTTTAAAATGACTACGAGACATTAATAAAACCATATTTTTGTTATTTTTCATTTTGAGGTAAAAATAAAGTAAAAGAGTCAAATTTAGCTAAAGTAGCTATATTAAAACTAAACTAAATGTTTTACGCTTAAAATATAGAAAATCTCGGGGAGGGTCAAAAATCACGTGTTTACAGCTGCCCCTCTTTGACTGAAAACACAAAGAGTTTTCAGACAAAGAACGACTAGACAAGTGTTTTTGACCTGACCCTTATTCGGAGGGACTAAACTAAAAGAAGAGGAATGTGACCGAGCCCTTGTATCTGAGCTGCCTACATATCCTTGGCTATAAAGGAATCAGGCCACGTGTAGTTCGAAAGTGAGTGAGGAAATGGAGTAACCGAGGTGGAGAGCCAGTCGAGGTGTCGTTCCGTCGAGGTTCCGTCCCATCGAAGTTCCGGTCCGTGGTCCTGCTATTACATCAAAAAATATGAAAAAGACTAACTAAGCCTATCAGCTACTAGTTACAAAATTCATATCTATAAGTCTTCCGAAGCTTGATCTTGAGTATTGGTTGGTGCTTCATGCGGACTCTAAATTTGAACCTTGATACTTGCTAGTTGTAGGTACTAGTTCAATCTTCTTCAGCTTTCTGGATCTAGACCAGGTATGCAGTGCTTGTGACCTCGGCCATGTCTTGAGCACACCACATCTTTCATCAACTTCTGCACTTAGATTAACTCCTTGCCCTTTTTTTTTTCATTATGACTAACTTCTGTTGATCATCTCGGACTGTTGACTCGCATTCTGGTTGCAAGCTTCTTTTGTTGCTATCTTGTATTGCACTCCGAAGTGAATTCCCTTACTTGTGATCTTCGAGCTATTCTCCTTCGAAGTCTGAAGCTATCTTTTCTGATCCTTGTTGCCTTCCTTCTGATTCATGCTGGGGATTTCCGTTACACTCTGCCGCTTTAATTAAACAACTTCAACAATAAATCGCCACTCCATTCTTCAGGCGGGCTCCCTGACTTCAACTATTACTTCAAAATAAAATCGCCACTCCATTCTGATCCTTGTCGCCTTCCTTCTGATTCATGCTGGGGATTTCCGTTACACTATGTCACTTTCGATTGTTCACCATCCTTATCAAATCTTGGAAACTGAGACGGCGTTCTGCTTTTCTGGCGGGCTTCTGACTTTAACAACATCTTTTGAAAATAAACGCCATTCCTCTCTTCAGGCGGGCTCCTGACTTCAATCATCAACTTTTGAAAATAAATCGCCATTCCTCTCTTCGGGCGGGCTCCCGACTTCAACAACATCTTTTGAAAATAAACGCCATTCCTCTCTTCAGGCGGGCTCCTGACTTCAACAACATCTTTTGAAAATAAATTGACATTCCTCTCTTGTCGCCTTCCTTCTGATTCATGCTGGGGATTTCCGTTACACTATGTCACTTTCGATTGTTCACCATCCTTATCAAATCTTGGAAACTGAGACGGCGTTCTGCTTTTCTGGCGGGCTTCTGACTTTAACAACATCTTTTGAAAATAAACGCCATTCCTCTCTTCAGGCGGGCTCCTGACTTCAATCATCAACTTTTGAAAATAAATCGCCATTCCTCTCTTCGGGCGGGCTCCCGACTTCAACAACATCTTTTGAAAATAAACGCCATTCCTCTCTTCAGGCGGGCTCCTGACTTCAACAACATCTTTTGAAAATAAATTGACATTCCTCTCTTCAGGCGAGCTATTCTCCTTCGAAGTCTGAATCTATCTTTTCTGATCCTTGTCGCCTTCCTTCTGATTCATGCTGGGGATTTCCGTTACACTATGTCACTTTCGATTGTTCACCATCCTTATCAAATCTTGGAAACTGAGACGGCGTTCTGCTTTTCTGGCGGGCTTCTGACTTTAACAACATCTTTTGAAAATAAACGCCATTCCTCTCTTCAGGCGGGCTCCTGACTTCAATCATCAACTTTTGAAAATAAATCGCCATTCCTCTCTTCGGGCGGGCTCCCGACTTCAACAACATCTTTTGAAAATAAACGCCATTCCTCTCTTCAGGCGGGCTCCTGACTTCAACAACATCTTACTAACTCCATCCCATCCATGTCGCCTTCCTTTGCTTCCCGCACCACTTTCTTCTTCCTGCATCGCTTCTTGGGCCATCCTTTCTTCCGAATTACCTTGTTTTGGAATTGCTTTCCTCCCGGGTTGTGTTATTTTTCTCTTGACCGCTGGGGATGTCTTTGGAACTAATTACTTACCTGCTGGGGTAATGCTGCTGGGGAAAATCTTCTTTATTTCCTCCTTTTCTACTTCCTCTTTCCAAACCTCCTTCGGGGCTCGCGCTTCGCTCCCTTGAAAAACTTGTAGGATATAATGCTGCCGGTGAAATCTCGAAATCAATGTTTCATTTTCCGAGGACTGCTGAGGGTGATACCGGCTTCTTGCCTTTCTGAACGCAAGCTTCCTCGTCTTGTCCTGTCTGTTGGGGGTATAATTTCATCTATCACGGCTTGTTGTTTTCTTTCTTTCAAATCTGCTGGGATAACCGGGTTCAAAGATCATTTCCTCGCGTTATCTAGCTTCTTTCCCTAACCAAGTATTTGGTTTCGAGAAAATTTTCGCAACAAGAGAAAATTTTCTGCCCCAGTTTGAGAATCTTCTTCGTGGCATGCTTTGCTGCTGACAACCCCTTTTTTCCCTGTTTCAAATCAAAGAAAAATTGGTTAGTTTTAAAATGTGGTGGTTGGTTGTGGTGCTCCTGCTGGGGATGGTTCTCCTCCTCTTTCCCTGCTCTGCGTTTCATTATCAGAACTTGCTGGGGATGTTATTATTTGATGATACTCATGCTGGGGATGGGTTTTTCCATTTATCCTTTCCCCGTTCTGTGTTTCTCAACTTGCTTGGGGTTATTTTGTTGAAGATGAGATTTCCTTTCTTCCTTTACCACTCTGTGTTGTCCGACCACCTCGGAACTTGCTGAAGATAACACTGCCGGTAGATTTTCATTTCCTCAAAATTGGTGTTTCACTCTTCTTGAAGGCTGTTGAGGATGACACTGGTTCGAAGATCATTTCCCTTAAGACTTTCCTTCTTCCCCAGTGGGTATTGACTTCCAGAAAATTTTCAAACTGAAAAGAAAATTTTCTGCCCCAGTTTAATAATCTTCTTCGCACCCTATTTCTCTGCCGTCAATGGCATTTCCTTGCTTTGCATAATAATTGGAAAGTTGGTGGCAAGTTTTGAAGTCATTTCTCACTTGTTCGGACTAGACAGACTTTGATGGGGAATTCTTGATAAAAATGAGAAAGATAAAAAGAAACAAAATAGAAGACAAAGGAAAAGAAAATGACTCTCTAGCAAGAAATATCTACAAAACTTATCAAACGCGAATACCAACTCCACTGGTCATGACATGCACATATGGTCTATCCTTCGTCGTTAATTGCCTTTCACGATTTCTGTCTCGTGATTTCCATCTGATTATCACCTTTATTCGACTTGTAGTGCTCGAAGGGTTTTCACTTTCAAGCCTCTCTCATTTTGATTTTCTCTCAGCTTTCGTCGTCTTATGGTGCCTGTGAAGGTTTTCACCGGTAAGACTCTCTCATTTGTATCACTTTTAGCTGGGGATTGGTGGTGTTACTGCTAAGACTCTCCTATTTTCTGCTGGAGATCGGAGTCTTTCTGCCGGGAATCAGAGTGTTATGTCCCGAGGAAACTTCTCTTATTTGCCTAGCTTAGCCTCTTTTGAAGATTGGTCAAAAGGTCTTTCTTTGGACCGTAATGTGGGTTCGGATAAGGTTAGAAAGAAATGGTATTAAAGGCTCGAAACAAAACAAAATGGGTTCAAAATTACAACCTTCGGAGTCTACATAAACATAACTTTTATTGCCCCAGTTTCTAGCTTGGGGATTTTTATTTACACTATGACCGAGCTGTGAAGCGCCTACGTATCCTCTTTAAGGAATCAGGTCAAACGTAGTTCCCAATTCCTCTTTTCCAAGTTTCTTTTTCCACACATTTTTCTTTTTCTTTTCTTTATCTCTTTTTGTTGTTTTCTTTTTCTTTACTTTTTTTTTTATCCCTTTCTTCTTTTGCCTTTCAAACTTGTGTTTCTAGTCTTTGCAACTAATTCCGAAGGAGGGGTATGAAAGAATTTTAAAATAAGGCTCAAAGGGTTGACGATGGATAAAGTGTTTAGATAGCAGAACAAAATGCCTTCGTCATTCCAATCTTCAAAACATGCCAAGTGTAAACAACACAATTAACATTCGTCATATCTTTAAAGCACGGTTGGACAACACTGTCATTTTCATTATTGTGAATGACCCCACGTCGATTTGGCCAGCTTGCCTTTAACTGTTTCCTTTTAGTTGCCCCGGTTTCACATGACTCGGGATCCAAATAATCTCAAATTGTTTTTATTTCCTTTAAATGACCCGACCATCTTCCAATTGCTTCATGATTAACTTTTAGAATTAAACCACAATTATGTGTGCGCATGTCATGTCACTAGATTCGGCGTTTGAGCACAAGACAAATCTAAAGGGTAAAAAGAACTAAACAGATAAAATGACCGGAAGTAACAAAAGACCGAAAGCTTCATTAAACTAATGACGAAATGGTTCAATGACAAAACAAACAAAACAAACTAGAGTACGGCCCTGAAACAAAACTGGGCAAAACCAAAGCAAACTGCTAGGACAAAAGGGTTTGACCACAAGAAAACCCTGAAAATAACTCGGGCAACAAAATGACCAAAAAAACGAACCACCAAAGCTCCATCTAGCTGACCAAAAGATGGAGTATCTTCCCAATTGCCAAGCACCACATTTTAGCCACTAAGTTCTGCATCAATATTGCCAAGGCTGCCAACTGCTTCAACATTTTTAGCTCCAGTCAATACACCCCCAGAGGATTTGTGTGGCCCATGTCATCATCATTGACCACAATCAACCACCCTTTTTGAATCATTCTTTCTATTTCCTTTTTCAAGGTACGGCAACTCTCAATATCGTGCCCTCTGACATTGGAATGGTATGCACATCGTGCAGTAGGATCGAAGCTTCTTGCACGTGGATCGGGAGTGTATCCGGGGAGCGACGTAATCAAGCCGACATGTTTTAACTTTTCAAACAGACTTGCATAGGATTCTCCGATAGGGGTGAGCGCCTTTTCTCGCTTCAACAACCTCTCCTCCCTAAACGCCTTATTTGGCCTGAAACCTGACCCGGGGGGTTTCCGGTATGTTCGTGGGGGTTGGTAGGCCTTTTGTGGAGCTGGGTACCTGGAAGGTGAAGTACGATTTTGGTTGTCCCGGGGAGAGTAGTGGTGTTGGGGACGGGAGTAGCGTTGTGAAAACATAGTTGGGGGACGAGTAATTGAGTTACTCGAATGGCTGGAGAAGTTGTGATAGGCGGGTATATACGGAGAGTGCGGGAGATCATCTGGCATCGGGTTCATGGTACGGGTAAGGACAGAGTCCAGGAAGCTAGGTGGTGGCGGAGGTGGTGCTTTTCCATCCATCCACGCCCGATACATATCAGCCACGTGTTGTCTCAATATCTTGACCTCCTCTACTAACCCGTGGTTCCGTTCAACCAGCTGTTGTCGGGTACCTGTACCAACCCACTCGGTCTTGAGATTATCTGCCATTGTCCTCTGACTTCGTCTTACGGGGAAGAGTTATTTCAGAACCACAACCAACCACCTTTCTGGAAATGGACACAACAAAACAAAGCCAGCATGTCAGCGTTAAGGTATCCCGCTTATTGATCATTCTTCTTTTTTTTTTTTTTTTTTTTTTTTTTGGTTATGGAAATGGTCGAATCCTATGTGGATTGCCTACGTATCATGACCCCGCATGAATCAGACCGAGCGTAGTTCTTGCAAATTAATGCAAGAAATAAAGAAATGTTTATTTGATTTTTTTTTTTTGATTTCTTTTTTTTTCTTTGAAGGAAAATTATAGAAGCCGACTCCAACTACAAACTTGTGTAGGAGATTTCTACAAGAAAAAGAATATTTTTTTTTTTTTGGTGTCAGTTATGACTATTTCTACAAAATTGGCCACATAATGGCTTATTTGACAAAATGACTATTTTTGCAAAATTTATTTAAGAAAGATAAACTTGAAAATTTTTTTTTTTATCTTGTGGCTCATGGGGCATCGTTCGGCATCACCATAAACCAACACAAGACTATTTTTCATAAATTGGCCATGTAATGGCTTATTTAGACAAAGTGGCTCTTTTTGCAAAATTTTATTTAAGAAGATGCCAAAAATTTTTTTTTTATCCTGGGGCCTATGGGGCATCGTTCAGCACGACACAGGCCAACACAAGACTGAGGAAGTTAAAATGCAAAAATGTGGCTATTTCAGCAAAACTCCGGCCATATAATGGCTTATTTGATAAAGTGGTTATTTTTGTAAAGTTGAGTGATGACTCAAAACTTGATTTTTGCGGATACAGCCTTTCGACATTTCCGCGAGGGAATATTTCAAGGCTGTGTCCAAAATTATTTACAAATGACTCAAAGTGGCTATTTTTGCAAAAACGGCCTTCCGACGTCCTTTTAAGGGACATTCGGCTTATTTTAAGCAAGAATAGCATTACCCGTCTTATTTATAACAAAAATAAAAATTTTGACATTTTTTAGTTATCTTTGCAAAAAGGGGGTGAACCCGGACTTGATTTTGCGGCTATGGCCTTGCAACATTTCCACAAGGAATATTTCAAGGTTGTGCCCGCAAATTATTAAAATGACTCAAAGTGGCTATTTTTGCAAAAAAAGCCTTCCGGTGTCCTTTCGGAACATTCGGTTATTTGCAAAAACGGCATCACTTTGATTTTATTGACAAATTAATCACACGCATTTTTTTTGATTTTTTTTTTTAAAGGGGTGGTTGAACCCGATGAGGGTTGCCTACGTATCTCACCTAGTGGTGAGAATCAAACCAGCGTAGTTCGGTCAAACAAACTACATCTCTAAAGGAAACAAACTATTTATTATTTTTTCACACATTTTTTTTTTTTTAAGTTTAAAACAAATTTTTTTTTTTTTTTTTTTTTTTTTTTTTAGTAAAAAAAAACAAACTATTTTGAAATCACATATTTTTTATTTTACAACAAACGTTTTTTTTTCTTTTTAAGTAAAAAAACAAACTATTTTGAAACTATTTTTTTTTTTTTATCACACATTTTTTTATTTTACAACAAACGTTTTTTTTTCTTTATAAGTAAGTAAAAAAAAACCAACTATTTTGAGACTATTTTTTTTCATTTTCCTCAATATAAAAAAAGCGGTTAGCCTGCAAGTCTGAAGCAAATATATGCGTAAAACAAACAAGATGCAGCAGGATGGTCTTTTCATTTCAGGTTCACCTGTCCTAGACGGACCCAACCCCTGTGTCGAGTCCCCTAAGTCAAATGCAACATGATGCAAATAAACGTTCCTACTAGGGATCCGGCATGAAGCTTTGTTATTCTAGGTTTAAAAACCTCGGTTTATTGTTCTAGACCTGGCTTACCCGAGCGGACAACTCGAGCCGAGGAGGAGGTAGCAACCCGGAAATACAGAAGCTTCACCGGTTTTGCAACTTATCCAAACCTCGTTCTAAGGTGGGAATTAGACACTATACAGAATAGGAGTCATACGAAGTGCACCCTTCTTCATGATTTAGAAGATTCAGAAAGGAGATTGGTTTCGGCACAATTTATATGTACGGTTCAAAAAATATCAAAGCGATAAAAATATCATTTTGCACATTTAAACCCAAGATAATAATAAACCAAATACAACAATTATTCAAAACTCGAGTTCTAAAACCTTGAGTTCTTAGACCCCGAACCGAAGTTCGAGAAGATTTCCCCAGCAGAGTCGCCAGAGCTGTCACACCTCTTTTTACGCACCCGCAAGGATGCAAAGAGTTTTTCCAATTAAAGGACAATCGAGATGGGATTTATTTTAATTATTTCAGAGTCGCCACTTGGGAGATTTATGGTGTCCCAAGTCACCGGTTAAATCCCGAATCGAGGAAAAGAATGACTCTATTTAACAATCCGCGAACCAGAAATCCGGATAAGGAATTCTGTTAACCCGGAAGAAGGTATTAGGCATTCCCGAATTCCGTGGTTCTAGCACGGTCGCTTAACTGTCATATTCGGCTTATTTATCTAATTCTTTGCAGTTATGTACTTAGTGCAAATTAGTATCCCTTTACCGCTTTTATTATTATTATGATTTACGAAAGAGAATGTTGCCTAAAAATATGTTTCGAATCACGTCACATGAAATGCACCCGGATCCTCGACACATTCTTATTCAACATTTTGGGATTTGGATTTGGGCCGCATGAAATGCACGCCCGTATTTAAGAAGGTAAAATTATTAAAATACGCGCCTAGAGCGATTACTTATTTACATTTTTGAGAAGGCCGGGAAATTCGCTAAGAAACGGCACATCTCGAAATCTAAATATTTTGCATATGCATTTATGAGGGCCCCGCGATTTGTACAATTTTGTTAGGCGAGGCATACCTCTAGTTCTAATTTAAAAGCAAACTACATTCCGCTATATTTATTTAAGAGTTAATTCAAGATTATTTAAAACATGTTGCAAGCCACACTACATGAAATGCACTCGTGGTTCACGACACGCTTTATTTAACCTTGTTCAAAATTGGAGTCGGGTCACATGAAATGCACCCCCGATTCCTTTAATCTAATTACGTCGTTCAGTTAAAGAATAATGAACCAATTTTCATAATGTGACAACATCGTGCTCAACTATAACCAATTCGAGTAAACATACGAGTAGCTAACTAAGCGAGCAAATTCAAGACTATGGTGAACAATTACATAAACAATGGAAGCATAACTAGTTGGCGAGCATATGAAGGATTAGTCATTTTCATTAGCTAACTTCGACATTGCATGTTCAACAAAATCATATATTTACAAAAAATAGTCTGAACCATACGAAAGTAAATCAAATACGAAACGATCCAAAATATTAGCGAGAAGAACAATATCGGAAAAGAACAACACCTTTATTTCTGCATATTTTTTCAACGTACACAACGAGAAAACAAACCTTTTATGACGATCTCAAACCTCAACCTCTCCGGACAGAACTCGAACCAAACTGGAACCAAGGACAGCGACTAACCAACGACGTACCGGACCTCGACGAATGACAACGAACTCAACAGAAACAAGAAAACTCGGACCAAGACTGTCCGCGACCTGAGATTGGCTGGTTTCAAGCAGTATGGTCGTGGACTGGGGTTGCGTAGGGGCTGTTTGGACGTGACAACAGCTGGTGGTTGACGAGCTGGGCGCTGGCCTGGTCGTGAGGGTGGTGACGAAGAAGATGACTTCGACGAGGGGGAGGTCCTCACTTCAGCGAAGCTGCGCAACTGTTTCTCCTCTCTCCGTGTTTTCCTCGCCCAAGAGCTCTCTCTATTGTGTTTTTTATTCTTTTGCGTACTGCTCCTTCATGAAAGAATGAAGAAGAAGAGTCCTCTCCCCTTGCTCCTCTTTTTGCCGTTTTTTCTTGTTTTTTCTTTTGTTTTCTTTTTCCAAAAAACAAGCAGACCCTATGCTGCCCTTTTCTCCTTTCAAAAATGAAGAAGAGAATGTCTCTTCTCTTATCTTTTGTTTCCCGTTAGAAAATGGAGAGTACTTGTAGTATTTTTGTTCTTGTTCCCTCTCCTTGTGCTGCCGTTTTCCTTCTTTTTAAGAAGAGAATGTGTCTTCTTTCTTTTGTTTTTAAAATGAAACCCCCCCCCCCTTTCTTTACAGATTCCCTATAATGTAACCCCTTATTTTTTAATGAAACCCATCCCCTCACGTGAGCCCCCCTATTGTCTTTATTTGTCTTTTCTTTTTTTTTTGTTTTTTTATTCTTTTTTCATTTTTTAATCATTCTCCCATCCCTCCCCCTTAATGTAGTGTCGGGTTATTACGGGCTATGTCCGAAAATTATAAAACCGGGTAGTTTGAACCCGAATATTATTCTTCGCCCGGAACCGAGAATGACGTTATTTAATTAATCCTAGGTAACCAAAATAACTATAAGACTAATAATTAAAACAAAGTTAATTTTTTTATATTTTTCAAGATTAAAGTTACCACCAAATACTAATTATATATTTTTTTTGTTTTGTAATTTTCGTTTTTAATAAAAAAAAAATATATATAAAGTACTATTTTTTTGTATTTTTCAAGTTTAAAATGACTACGAGACATTAATAAAACCATATTTTTGTTATTTTTCATTTTGAGGTAAAAATAAAGTAAAAGAGTCAAATTTAGCTAAAGTAGCTATATTAAAACTAAACTAAATATTTTACGCTTAAAATATAGAAAATCTCGGGGAGGGTCAAAAATCACGTGTTTACAATGAGAAACGGATGCCTCAACCCACATTTATAGGCAACATAAATGACTTTCGGGAAACCCAATAGACGCTATTAACTGCATGTCCAACTGTCAAATGGTTCGATTCTACCGAGATGTGCGCCATCATGACGAGAATCACGAAGTGATCTTTCGGCCTTCTGCTGACGCCTCGCCAGCAGAAATGATTAGAACGCCCTGCTGATATGGGAGAAATACACCATACGTCCTCAAAATTCTAAGACACTACGAAAAACATACTCGGCCACGTTACATACAGTCCGTCTCCCATCGCCGATGGCAGTTACAAATCTGAGTGAATGCGAGAACCAGAACGTAACTAAGTTCGATCTTGCCCGAATTGCGTTAACAATATCATACGCCTTCATGATGAGGAGGTGCTCTATCCTGACCACATGATGACTTGATTATATGGCGACGTGATGCCGAAAAATTCTAACATAATTTGGGCTGTCGCCGTAGAGAACGTGGTCTCGACCATAGTAATGTCCGCTCGTCTCTTCAATGTCCGTCCATCGAGCTCAGCTGAAGCACGACCCATATAAATGGACGGACTAACTGTATGGGTCAGAATCTGACCCTACAATAATTAATAAAGATAATCATATCTTGAACTAATTCACTATTGATAAGAAACATAGCCACTAGCCTATAATATGAATTTATTTATTCAAGCAAAGTGGAAAAAGGTACAGCCTACCCGCCTCCCCATGGAGACAAAATCCCAACGTGGTCACGTCCACTCACTTCCTACTCATGAGGCTTACAACTATAAATACTAGGAGATGAACCCCAGAAAATGGGGCTTATTCTCCATCACTATTCTCAAGAAAGAAAGAGAGAAAATGGACAAGAAATATCCGTCTCATGGGGAGATACAATATCATTGTAAGGCTCTGAACCTCTTCATGGAGAGGCACCAAACCAATATCATCAATAAAAGCTGTCAATACTTCTCACCCAAATTTGGGGCATTTATTATTATTTCTTTTACATGGTTCTTGGATTATTACGACTTGCTATGATTGGCCCATAATTTTTTTATGTTGTTTCGTATTCATAAAGTGTATGATAACTTTTGAGTCGAATAGCTAGTTATGTGCTTTGCACTAGCGATTGAACATTCCGCACTCTACTTGGTTAAATTAAAATTAGGATGTATAAGGCATTCTCCTTTCAAGAAATGAAAATAATACACACACTGAAAATATTGAGAATATACTAACAAAAAGGGATACTGTAAAATAATATGGAGAAATTAAACATCTATATACACGCTAGGAAGAAGGGACAATTTTGCTCCTATACTATTCGAAATTGAGCAAGTATCTCAGTTAATCTTTTAATCTAATATTATCTTTGTAAGGGTTAAAATTAGATCTGGTTTAGATATGGCTTGCTCAGCCCCGCACATATTGACAGCTCTACTTCCGAGGGGGTTAATCAAGCCTGCCCATCGGGCAAAGAAAGCCCCATTCTTCTCTATATATGAGGACATGGATCGAGGCTAGCAAGGGAGGTTTGTTTGGATAGATACCGACGATCTCATTCCTTCAGAGTTCTTGCCATTCCCGGAGAAGTCACAATGTGAGTTTATTTCCTCTTAATTTGACAAATTATTTCTTGAATCTATTCATTTCTCTAATTATTCATCTTATTTGACATGTAATTGTCACCTTAGTCCCTAATGTGGTCCCTCATTTCAAAGAGTGGGTCGAAGGCATCTGTAAAAACTTACCTATCCGAGTGTGTGTGGTACAAGCTTTCCAAAGGTAAGTGGGAGGCTCGTTATCATGGCGAATGTCCCTCTTCTTCTGGTTGAATCCTCGTTTGGTTCATTTCGACTAAGTCTTTTCCATACACGGGTTCGCCAAAAACACCAAACTTCGAGCAATTACTGTGGCTGTGGCCTCCTCCCTGTCTGAAAAGTCCTCCACTTCACTGCAGTCTACTGC
The DNA here is from genome assembly GCA_032618575.1 of Nicotiana noctiflora. NCBI lineage: Eukaryota > Viridiplantae > Streptophyta > Magnoliopsida > Solanales > Solanaceae > Nicotiana > Nicotiana noctiflora. The sequence goes on from JASVEL010013958.1 coordinate 31,591, forward strand.
CAAAGCTGCTGCGATGAAGGAGGAGAAAATGAAGAAGAAGGAAAGGTCCCTTGACTCCTCGGACGCTCATACCGAGGCTAAAAAAAAGGAAAAGATCGTGGTCAGGGTCCGAAAGAGAACTAGAAATCCTCAAGTGCCCATATCCCGAATTCTGAAGCTCTTTACTAGCTCAAGGATTTTCTCGAGAATGACGATGACTTGGAATTCAACACTCATAACTTGATTACGTCGACCTGGAGTTGGTGCTCTAGGGGAATTCTCGAAAGTCTGAGTCCCATGTAGTTTAGGGGCTCGAATGAGATCAAGTAGCTACTGCTCGTAGGAAGCTCCTCCGATTCTGAGGGAGACTACCACGAAAAATGCAGACCTTATTCACGTTTTGGAGTCACCGCCTCATTTAGAGGCCTTTTTGGATAAAGCTCAGGCAACCACAAAAAAATTGATTGAGGCATCCCGGACCGTGGATGAGGCTCTTAACTAATTTTCAAGGGCATAGATGTTGGTGTGCTAGAGGATTACTTCGTCTTTGGTCACCTAGAGATCCCGAAGAGGGATGTGCAGCTAGGGTTAGATGGGCCTAGTTCGAACCCAAAGCTCGATAAGCTATTTTCTGCCTTGAGTATGCCCCTGACTGGAAGAAGATGTTAATGTTCACAATACTTGCGGATACTTTGATGCTATCTAGGCCAGTTGGAGTGGCCAACTATCTCCATTCCTTGGTAACCAAAGAGGAACAAGTGAAGATGAATAAGGTAGACGGGCCAAGCCTCTTCAACGCGGCTTAGCAGACGCTAAACATGGTACACCTTCTTCCCTTCATATCTTTAAAGATTTCTTTTTTGCTTTAGCAGCAGTTTAATGTTTTTTCTCTTTTTATGCCTCAGGCCTCAATGCTTCATCCTGAAACCTTTCACTAGTCCTGAATAGAGTAGGCACCTCGAATTCAAGCTCAAAGAGTTGGTCCGACAAAAAGAGATATATAAAGCTTTTTACAAGTAGAAGGATTAAGTCCTTAGGGACGTAGTCGACTTCCCTGCCTTCCAAGCCAGTTGGAGAAAGCCCAAAAGAAGGCTTTGTAAACGAAACAAGACTATGCCCTTCTTGTTATAAAGGTAAAAGTGCTCGATATTGGTATCAAGAGTTTAAATGCAAATGCTAATGCCCTCGCATGTCTAGGACTAAATAACCCTGATCGACCAGCTCAAGCCCGAGATGGACAAGTTCAAGGCTTTATCCGATGAGCTTATGGGCAAAATGGATTTCCTACCTTCGGAGCGAATGCCACCAAAGAGGATATTGTATTGAATAAGGTGTAACTCTGAGTGATGAGAGAGAAGGCCGATAAGTGGTCTCGGCTGAATGAGGAGCTTCAGGAGAAGATTACCTCCGTTATTGCAGAACGCGATGCCCTCGGCCAAGAGTAAATAGTGCTGAAATCCAGATTGGAGATGGCGTCAAACTAGATCTTTGAAGCTCAGCACAAGCTGACAAGTACAAGAATAAAGTAGAGGTAGTCGAAGCCAGTGTTGCAATAAAGGCTGAATATGTGAGTGGCTATCTTAGAGAGAGACTCTCAAGGAGATGCGAGCCTGGGGGGTTGACCTAGCAGCCAAGATTGAAGAGGCAAAGAGGCTCGAAGTCGAGGCCAAAGCGAGGTACCAACCCAAACTTCATCAGCTCAATCTCCACAACAACTCAAAAAGGTAATTATGTAGATTTGGGATTACCAGGTTTTCGACAAAATGCCCAAGCCAATTACCCAGCTCAAATGGTTGGTAGTGATGTTCCTCAAGCCTTTCATGATCATAATTAAGTTAGTCGTCAACCTAATTCTCATGAATTAATTCAAAAAAGGGTGATCGGGCACTTTCTTCCCCTTCAGTTCCTCATGTGGTCGTCAATGGTGTTCAAGCTGTTGAACCGAATTTGAACCCATCAAATAACGAAAATGTTCGAAACAATTGATGCTAGACTTTTTTAGTTTACTCAGATTTGTTTTTGGACAAGAGTATCACATGCCCAGTAAAAGGACACCAACACATTAATTTGAAGGTCGAGTTAGTCTGCCGTTAAACGTAGGGGTATTTTTATTAATAAAATTAGCGTAATGTATACTTTTGAACTAATAGATGGACGAAATATATATTTTTGGACTGATAGATAAATGAAAGTTATAAGTAAATTATTTATCAGACAATCGGGATAATTTAGGCCCTTTTTTGTATTTTATATATTTATTTATTTCTTAAAGGGATTGCAAAATAAAAAATGGACAATTAAAAAGTTAATGGAAGAGTAATATTATGATTTACGGGTTGGACGTCTCATTAATTTGAGTTGCGGGTTGGACGGTGGATGCAACCTATGAAAACGGCCTTTTACTAACTGACGGCCGAAACTCAAAGCCACAACGGCTGGACAGTCTTTATGCACCATTATTTATCACGTGATTCCCACAGCTACTTTCTCAGGCCAAGTGGCCTCTTTTTATACGTTTATTCCCAAAGCTAACGGCTGCCTAACACGTGCTTGTCAAGCTAACGGCCCTACAGTTTCTTTATTTCTACTTTGAGTATGAACTAGAATATCCAGTTTCAGTTACCATACAAACACATTCTTAATGAAGCTTCAAGAAATTAAAACGGTTGCTTAAGCAGATTTTGGAGATCAAAATTACGAAATTTAACGTTATCATCAACTTGTCGATAATTGTGTAGCATTTTGCAATGAATTCTTAAGTATTTGATACTTTCATTTTACAAGTATTTGTAGAGGCGGCTCAATCCTATTGGGGTCTAAAGTCAAACTTCCATAAGAGGTTTTTAATTATTGTTATAATAAAAATAATTCTTTTTTGTTATTTATTTAAAATATATTTTTCTAGCTTTTGCATATGCAAAATTATGAATATTTATTTTATAAATCAATTTCTTCTTATAGTTATTTTTCAATTGATAATATAGTTAATCCATTTTAATCTTTGCGCCATTTGATGTAAAAATAAATCCCTAATTTGATGCAAAAATAAATATTAGTTGCTTTTAATATACTTCTAGTATGCTTTAGCTTAATTGAAGAAAATTACGAAATAATATGATCTTTGAGAGGCACAAAAAAAATATAACAGTAGTAATGTTTGGTGAGAACTGAGAAAAGATTAAAAAAGAAATCGAATACTGTGCGAACTAAGAAAGGAAGTGGAAAAGGTTTACATAATAAATAATGAGAAAAAGACTAAAGAAAATAGAATAATCACTTGATTTTTTCCATAAATTTTGCATTTATACGTTAGAAGCCCATTTTTAAGAAACAAAAATATTTTTTTATTTTTTTTATCAAAATATATAATAAAAATAAAAATACTTAATTAAAAAAATTATAAAAAAAAAATAAAGTCCCCTAAAATTGGGATCTAAAGCTTGGGACCTTGGAGGTTTTACCCAAAAGCCGGCCCTGACTATATTTGAGAAATTTATGCTTTATACCTATCTATTATAAAATAATTACCCGTATCTACCTACTTTCAAACTAATTATATTAAGTACCTACCCAACCAATAGTATTTACCCGTATCATTCTTCTACTACAATTACCTTGCACTTATCCTTATCTTTTTCTTCTCCTTTTCTCTTTTTTTTTCCTTTTTGAAGCTTATAATTAGTTCCAAACGTTTATGTCCCCTTTGTTATTTTATAAAAAAAAATGTAGGATTTCTCTATATTTAGTAGCTATGCTGATTTTTTATTTTAATTTATCAGTGATAATTTAGAGTTTTAAAAAGGTCAAACGCATAGACAACCCTCTAAATATGTGCAAATATTTAATTTAGCCATCCAAATTAAATATATAACCATTTGAACACTTATGTGTATTTGTATATCCACCATTGTTGGGCTTAAAGCTCAATTTTATTTTTGAAGATTTCTTGTTTTTCAAAGTGGATGTTGTTAAATATTGCTTACATTACCTTCTTGAAGTTCATACTGAAATTTGCTAGCAATTGGAGCTGATTTGTGTGATTAAGATCAAACTTTTCAGCTGAAAATCGAAGAAAAACACAACAATCCAATAATATACTGCTACAGTATACAATATGCTTTAGGAGTATATAACTATACTACAACAGTATACTATTATAGTTTATACTATACTACAACGGTATATTGTAATAATTAAAGAAGAACACAAGTACCTAACAATATACCGCTATGGTATACTAATATACTATAGGAGTACAGCAACAACAACCCAGTATATTCCCACAAGGTGGAGTTTGGAAAATATATTATAGGAGTATATAGTTATATTGCAACAATATACTATTATAGTATACAATATACTGTTATAGTATACTGTAATAATATGCAAGATACTATAACAATATGCTGAAATAACATACAATATACTATAATATTATACTTATTACCCGTAAATTCACTTGTCTTTTTCCTTTAAATTTGTTTTAAGCTTTTACGTACCGTGAGGGAAAATTGAAAATGCAAAAAAAAAAAAATATATAGTATATTATATGATGTTAGGATATACTCTTATAATTAGATCATTTTAAAAGATTTTTGACAACTGATATTATGTCAGTTTAATAGTTGAGTTAAATTTTTTTTTTTACTTTTTGTATATCCTGTTGGTATAGTTATATACTATATTGTATCATATGTTAGTTAATATGCTCTTGATTGTATTAACTACATTTAATTGGTGCACAATTTAATTTTTCTTTAGTAAAAATATAAAATAAAAAATAAAAAATAGTAAAAACAGTAAAATTAAATTATATTATAAAGAGAAAAGGAATATTAAAAAATAGAAGTTAAATGAAATTAGAAAAGAAAAAAAGAAAAAAAAGAAGAAAATGAGAAAAAAAGAAAAGAAAAAAGAAAAGAAAAGAAGCATATAAATAAAAAAGAATTAGAGAATAAAGAAAAAATTTCCCATAAAACCTACTATGGGTAGGAAATGTAATTAGTTTATGGGTAGAAAAATAAATGGGTAGACAAGGGTAAATAATTTTATTTTTGTGGGTAACTGTATCAAAACCCCTATTAATTTCTCAACCTAGCTAATTCCTCCAAGATTACTAAATTCCTCAAGAACCCTATAGAAATATTGAGAACTATGAGGTTACGTAAGCAATCTAAGGCCTCATTACATGGAGACGTACTAGAATTGTTGTCTAAAAAACTCCATTTTGGGACATGCCGTGTGTTTGTTTTTAAAGTCTGAATCTTAATTATTCAGATCTTAATCATTAAGTGTGTTTGTTTTTTTTACTTAACAACCACTTAATGGGTCTGAATAGGTCTGTATGATTAAGATCCGTAACAGAGACTTAATTTCATTAAGATGCTATCACATATTTATTATTAATTGTCGACACCGCCTACCATTATCAACTACCACTATGCCGCCACCACCACCACGCCACCGCCGCCGCCACCACCACCAGGCCACCATCATCCTCAATCATAGCTTCCACCATTATCGACCATCACCATCCACCATCCCACCACTCCGGCCACCATCATTGTCACTCGCATTCAACATTTATCCACCTCAACTACCACAACCAACCACCTCATCACCATTAACAACCGCAGTCAGCACCACCTATCATTATAACCTACCACCACATTCCTCAATCACAAACCATTACTCGTCGTTCTTAACTATCACTACCTACCACCACCATCATCAATCATAATTGCCACCACTACCAATCACTACTAGCTACTAGCATGAACCGCCATTATCAATCAAAACTACCACCAACCACCGCCTTTAGTCGGCATTCACCCATTAACCATCACTACCAACAACTTTCATATTTTAAACTATATATTTTATTGATAGAATATTAGTTTTTTTTTTCAAATAAAGATAAATTTTATGCATTCAGATGTTAAAAATCAAACAGTCTTAATTTTTGGTATTCAGATCTTAATACACATCTTAATATATCCGGATGTGTATTCAGATTCAGATGACTTAATCTTAATACACATCTTGATATTCAGATATGTATAAATATTGAGAACTATGAGGTTACGTAAGCAATCTAAGGCCTCATTACATGGAGACGTACTAGAATTGTTGTCTAAAAAACTCCATTTTGGGACATGCCTTTGACCTCGCTCCTGAGCAAGGTGCTCCGTTTCAATTTATATGAACCTATTTCCTTTTTAGTCCGTGTAAAAAAGAATGACTCATTTTCTTATTTGGAAACAATTTACCTTTATGCAATGATTTATAGCCACACAAAATAAAGGTGCCTCATTTTACACCACAAAATCAAAAGTCTTCTCTCTTTTTCTTAAATTCCGTGCCCAGTCAAATAAGTTTACATAAATTGAAACGGAGGGAGTATACTGGGACACACATGAGAACAGTGGTGGATACAAAATATTGTGTAAGTGGATTCAATTTTAGAAATATTTAACTTTAATTGTAAAATAGTTATCAAGTGAGTTCAAATAAATATTTATATAAAATTTACACAGCTTTAATCCTAATTTATATATATATATATAATATTATTTTTTTGTAAAACGGGTTCAGTTGAACCCTTTGTAAAACGGGTTCAGTTGAACCCGCTCGCTACTACTTAGATCCGCCACTGCATGAGAAGTACTTTTATCCAAATTTATCAGTTGAAGATCTTTGGTGAAAAAAAGATTAATTAGTTAGAAGATCATATATTATGTTGTTACAATTATTTTGTTAGTTCAGTGGCATTTCTTTTTTGTTTCTAGAAACTTTCATATGCGTTAGACTTACTCTGATTTTGTAATAATAATGTTTGGCCAAATTCCTATTCTTCCAAAATGGTGGGACCAATTAAGGTTTGTTGTACAGCATGTGATTTTGCTTTCGTTATTGACTGCAAAAAAATTTATTTTATGTCTCAAACGACTAATACTAGCTATATGATATATTATTTATTTTATAATTTTGTAGATCTAAATTTTTGTGAACACATAAGTATAAGATGGGGGTCCATAAATTTATGAGATAAAAAGGAGCATAACATAACTAATGTCAGTTGTGTAAGGATACAATAAAACTTCTCCCTAACTGCTATTTTCACGGTTCAAAAATATAAAATGAGGTATATATATTTGTCGGTATAACAATAAACAAAGATTATTTAACACAAATTCATCAATTTACATTGAAACTAAGTATCTACAAATGCTTTCTGCCTCATAATAATCTTATATGAATAATCTAGTTCGGGGCCTTGCCCATTAATTATCCTATCTACAGTACTTATTCCACCCCCACTTAATGTGAAGAACGAAAATCAAACTATCTAATTAAATTGTACATTATGCCATCATGAAACACAATGCAATTTTTTGAGCATTGTAATTGGACCTTCCTTTTGTGGCTCTTTATACCCTTCGGTCTACAATAAGATGCGACTAATTTGCTTTTTTATTTTTATCCGAAATAAGTATTCATTTATATAATCAAGAAAGAATTTTGATTTGTTTTTTTTCAAAAATACTCTTATGTATATATCCTACAAAGTTTTCTTACTTCTTATATTAAATTAAATATTTAATTAAGAATAATTTAGTCATACTAAATAATTTTAAATAAAATTTAAAAATCATGCCAAAAATAAATTGATTTGTTATTGTGGATCGGAAAAAGTATTTTTCTTCCCATTAAATTGCTCAGAGCGTGAAGTATTGTCGGTAGATTTTAGATTATGACAATTCACATTTCCACTGACTCTTCACGTGTGAGTAAACTAAGAATAAATATCCCAAACTTATGGTACCACCATACTTTATCCATCATTTGACATATATTTTTTTCCTATTCTCTTTGTTTAATATTTTATATATTTTCTATTTGGGGTTCTCAGAACAGAAAGTGGTTCCACAGTCCACCCACAATTTATTACTACAACAGTTATAGGTTGGCTCACATGATTGCCAACAGAATAAAATAATAAGGAAATTTGAGTGACTTGGAGAGTTTAGAGTGAGTCATCAATATATAGAAAAGAGTTGGTATTTTACAGGTAGATCCGTAGATCCTCATGTTAAGTCTATACCTAAAAGTTGTTTCTCTTCATTATCTTTAGGAAGTAAAATAAAGAAAAGAAAAAAGATCTTTGTAATATTTCCCCAGCTTGTTTAACATATGAGTTACTGTAAAGTGCATATGCAATGTGTTTGAAATTGAAAAAGATTTTCTCAACACATGATGGCGTGCTTAAGCTCAAAATTGATCATTTCTCGAGCATTGCCTAAAAGTAGAAATTAAAGATTACATAATTATTAGCCTCATGTATACAAAGCAATATTTTCATGCGACCACATATTATCATAACAATTTTATTTATACTACTCCTCCCTAATAATTCCTCCTTGCTTACCCCTTTGATCTGTGCCAAACTCCACTTTTGTTGTTGCCGACGAATTTGCATTTTAATTTTGATCCAAAATAAATATTCATAATCAAGAAAAAATGCATTATTTTCCCGAAATTACCGTTATGTACATGTAGACAATTAAAATTCTACTAAATTTAAATTCATAACAAAGTTGGATTTAATCATAAATTAAATATATACTAGTCAAAGTAAATACTATGGGCTAGCATAATCGGGTTGATTATTTAAATCTAAAATAAATTGATTTAAATAAAAGTCCAATGTATTATTGGGCTAGCAGCCTAGCATGTCAGTTGGTCTTCTATCAAATGGACCAGCCCATAAGCCTCAAGCCTAATGGTCCACTAGGATTTTCTTGGAGGGTACTCCACTCCACGCCTACATAAAAGGGCCAAACGAGAAGGCTAAAGACAACAAGCAAGTAAGCAGAAGGAAAGGCTGAAGAAGCTCTAAAGAATAACATCAAGGTCTCCATTCATATTTCCAATTATCCTCTATGGTCAAATTTGAAAGGCAAACTCAATCATAGGCGGGCGGCTTCAAATCTTCCATTCGTGATAACCCAACACCAAATCCTGGTTCGTGACGACCTTCAAATTATTCGCGACGTACTATAAATCTGAAATCCGTCAAGTTCAAGATCAAGCTCTCAAGCCTTTGAACATTAGCCATGAGGAGAAGAATCGGATGATTACATCTCTTTATATTTTAGAGATATTTTAGATATTCTAATCCCATCACTTGAAATTGAATATAATATTTATCGCTATATTTCATGTCTTGATTATTATTTTTTAGGAGCGAAATTTAGTTGTTACAAATTTTGGCACGCCCAACGGGACCATCTCTACCTCTCATCTCTTCTCTTCGAATTTCAAGAACACCAAGATGGCTACAATAAGAAACAACCCTAGATCTGACTCCAAAAGCGGATTGAAAGTTGCCATGGAGATTGTTCGGCAAATCAAAAGAAGCAAAGCCGAAATACTAGGACAACAAGTGCTTGAAGTGTCATCCACAACTCATGTTTTTGGTTCATCTTCTCCAAAAGAAGTGATATCCTTTTTGTACATGCTAGAAGAAGGGAACAACATCGCTGAGGTGGTTGAACGAACTTTGGCGCGATTTAGCCTTTCAAAAGAATATCATCATCAGTCCCATAATCCTTTCATATAGAAGGATGATGATGTTTTGAGTAGCAAATTTTCTCTAATTTCTCCTCGAGTCACTCCCTAATTTGCTCTCTATACAAGTAGTGATCCGTATCATTCTTCGTCATCTGCGGAGGTCATACAAACAATGATGATTGAAGCTTCTACCATAGAAGAACAACTTACAAATTTGATAAAAGCAATTGAAGGCCTGACAAAGTACATGAAAGATCAAGATGATAAACTGTAAATCCCCCAAAAAATTGCTTAGTAACTTAAGATTTCGTGGTGCCAAAGTAGGCTAATTATTTTATCTTGCATGCAAATAAGAATTAAAGATATAATGGATATATACGGGTATGGTAATAAGTGTATAAGTCTTATTATAATTTATTTGGGGTCTAAGGAGAGCCTAAGTTGGAAAATTACCTAATAGACTAAAGTTGTAAATGAGTACGTACAAGACCTCACTTTGGACAAGAATATCTCCATTTATATAAGGTGTTGTGCAATGCACAACCTATCAAATGAAAGGACTTCGAGTCTAGTTTCCTGTGACGACCCAAAGGGTCATCACTTATTTAATTAATCATTTCGAGCTTCTGAGGCCTTGAAAACCTCATTCTATATTGCCTCGATTTACGTACACGATCCGAGCATGTAGCTGGAAAGATTTTGTGATAGAAAATATGAATTCTATGAGAAATTTGGATAGAAATGATATTAATATTGATATGGTTGACTTCGGTCAACATTTTTGGTAAACGGATCCGGACCCGAGATTGGATGGTCCCGAGAGGTCCGTAGGAAAATATGGGACTTGGACATGCGTCCGGAGTCGAATTCGGAGGCCTAGAGCCCAAGTTATGAATTTTTCTATGAAATTGTTTTTGATGTAATTGTTAAAGGAAATGAATTAATTGACCTTGGTATCGAGCTCGTATTTTGGTTCCGACGCCCGGTACAAGTCTTAAATATTATATATGTGATTTCTGTAAAGTTTGGTGACATTTGGATGTCGTTTGAGATGTTTTGGACCTTGAGTTCCAAGTTAAGAAGTTTTGAAAACTAAAGGTATGAAAATCATGAGTTTGAGGCTTGATTTGATGAAAACGAAGTGATATTGGCGATATGATCACACGAACAAGTCATAATGTGTTTTTGAGGTTGTGTACATGTTTGGTTTGGAGCCCGGGGGCTCGGGTAAAGATTTGATAGGCCGTTGGTTAAATTTCTGAATTTTTGCACCGCTGGTTTTTCACCCAGCTGTTGGCTTCGCAAATGCGAAGCATTTTTCGCAATTGCGAAGGTGACAGATCAAGGCAGGGTTCGCAAATGCGAACCCTTGATCGCAAATGCGAAGGGCGTCCAGGAAGGCTTGAGTTCGCAATTGCGAACATAACCTCGCAAATGCGAGGCCTTATTGTTAAGCCATGCTTCGCAAATGCGAAGCCTTCTTCGCAAATGCGAAGGTCGCTGGAGGCCAGCCTTGTTCGCAAATGCGAACAATATGTCGCAAATGCGAACCTCCCAGTATGCCTTGGCTTCGCAAATGCGATCAAAAGTTCGCAAATGCGAACTTCCCAGCCTTAGCTTATTTTTCAAACTCCAGAAATTGGTCGGGGTTCGCAATTGCGAACCCATGTTCGCAAATGCGAACACAGAGACCTGAAAAACACGAATTTCAGTCATTTCTTCACATTTTACAAAAACAAAACACTCATTTGCGATTCTTCAAGGATTTCTTCTTCATCAAAACGATTGTAAGTCACTTTTTACTTAATTCTTTCAATTTCTAACATCATTAAACATGTTTTTCATAAGAAATCAATGATTTTCATGGTAGAATTCTTGTTTTTGTTAGAAAATAGGGTTTTTCATAAATTGGGGAATTGGACCTCGAATCGAGGTCCGATTTTGAAACAAATTATATATATGAACTCGTGGGGGGATGGGTAACCGGATTTTGGTCCTAACCCCGAGTTCCGACCATGTGGGCCCGGGGTTGAAATTCACTATTCATGGGAGAATGTTGTAAAAGTGGTATTTGGTCTTAAGAATTAGTTGGTTGAGTAGAATTGATGATATTAAATCAATTGTGTATAGATACGATTGGATTGGAGTCAAATTCGAAAGGAAAGGGCATTGCTACGGATTAAATCATTCGTAAACTTTCGAGGTAAGTGTTTGTTCTATCCTAGTTTGTAGGAATATGAATTTAGTTATGATTAAATTGTTGAAATTATTGTGAATTATTGGTTTAAAACCGGTAATTATAAATATTGTTGATATAGAGATTATTGGCTAATTGCCGGTAATATATATATATATATATAATTGCCGGTAATATATATATATATATATATATATATATTTTATAAATTGGGATCGTGTGGTACGCCGACCACAAAGTGACTTAAATCTTGGCATTGGCCATAGTTGCCGGTAGCCTATTGATATATATTTGGGAGCGGGTGGTACGCCTACCACAAGATATGATTATTGATATATATTTGGGAGCGGGTGGTACGCCTACCACAAGATATAACTATTGATATATTTGGGAGCGGGTGGTACGCCTACCACAAGAGATATAATTATTGATAATTGGGAGCGGGTGGTACGCCTACCACAAGAGATAATTACTGTGATAGTTGGGAGCGGGTGGTATGCCTACCACGAGACATGAAATGAAAGAGGAAATTGAGACATGAAAGTAAGATTATTTTGGATATCTTGAGTTATTGAATATTATTTCAGAGCAGAGTATTTATTTATAAATGCATTATATATATATATATATCTATATTGCAACTGTACAGGTTTAGGTGGGTGACTGGCCTTAGCCTTGTCACTAGTTCGCCGGGATAGGCCAGGCACTTACCAGCACATGGGGTCGGTTGTGCTGATACTACACTCTGCGCTCTTTTTGCGCAGATACAGGTTACGGACAGCAGCGGCGGCAGTAGCGACTTGTGGATTTTCCGACTACTGAGACTACGAGGTAGCCTTGCAGGCGTCCGCAGGACCCGTTGTCTCTCCTATCTATGCTTTTCATTCTGTTATCTCATGTAATCGAGATAAACAGCTTGTACTTTCTTTCAAACAATTATGTGTATTATTCTTAGAAGTTCGTGAGTATTGTGACACCGGTCTTGGGTAGTGTATCAGATTTGGATTTTTCTTTATCATATCCTGACTAAGTCTTCCGCTAATTTTGATTGTTCCGCTGTAAATTTTATGTTGTTAATAAGAAATTGGTTATTAATGGAGATGTAATTAATATTTGGCTTGCCTAGCTTCTATTTAGTAGGCGCCATCATGACCCCGATGGTGGGAAATCCGGGTCGTGACAAGTTGGTATCAGAGCACTAGGTTGCACAGGTCTCACAACTCACGAACAACCTTAGTAGAGTCTGAAGGATCGGTACGGAGACGTCTGTATTTATCCTCCAGAGGCTACAGAGTTAGGAAAATATTCTCTTTATTCTTTCCGGTCGTGCGACTTGATCTTTTGAATGTTAATTGAACTTCTACTCTGTTCTTCCGCAGATGGTAAGGACACGTGCATCCTCATCTACTGACCAGCAGCCCGAGGTCCCAGCAGCGGCAGCTCTCGCTAGGGGTAGAGGCCGAGGTCGAGGTCGTCCTAGAGGACAAGGTAGGGGCAGAGCTCATCCCCGAGCAGCGGCCCAAGTGACAGAACCTCAGACTCATGTCGAGGAGGAGGTTCCAGCCCCAGCAGCTCCAGTAGGCCCAGCTCAGGTCCCAGGAGGAGTTTTGTTTTCACCGGATCTTCAGGATGCTTTGGTCCGGATAGCAGGTTTTATGGATCATATCACCGGAGCAGGTTTATTACCAGTAGCACCAGCCACTTCTCAGGCTGGAGGAGGTAATCAGACTCCTGCTACGCGCACTCCGGAGCCAGTAATTCCCCAGGCTCAGGTTCCTGTGATTCAGCCAGTTGAGGCAGCTCGGCCTATTATTGCGACTCCGTCTAATGATGGTGCAGCCATGTCTGCTGATGCGTTGTGGAGATTGGACAGGTTTACCAAGCTGTTCACTACCACATTCAGTGGCACTCCTTCAGAGGATCCACAGGATTTCCTATACAGCTGCCACGAAGTTCTCCGTACTATGGGTATTGTGGAGACTAATGGTGTGGATTTTGCTACTTTTCGGTTATCCGGTTCCGCCAAGACTTGGTGGAGAGATTATTGTCTAACCAGGCCAGCGGGATCGTCATCTTTGACTTGGGAGCAATTCGCAGATTTGTTCTTGGAAAAGTTCCTTCAGCAACTCAGCGGGAGGCTCTACGCAGGCAATTTGAGCGTCTTCATCGGGGTTCTATGTTTGTCACACAGTACGAGACTAGGTTCGTGGACCTGGCTCGTCATGCTATTGTCATACTTCCCACAGATCGGGAAAGAGTGAGGAGGTTTATTGATGGCTTGAATCAGCCAATTCGGCTACAGATGGCTATGGGAGCAGGAACTGAAATCACTTTTCAAGAGGCGGCTAATGCAGCCCGCCGGATATAGATGGCTCTGTCACAGGGAACGAGACATGGATCAGATAAGAGATCTCGTAATTCGGGTAGATTCAGTGGTACCTCGTCTGGAGATAGAGATTCTCATGATAGAGGCCATCCTCCTAGGCCTTATCAGTCAGCTCTTCAGGTTTCTCACGATGCTTCTGGTGATCGTAATTCTCAGCCACACTACTCTGATCAGCAGCCTATCAGTGCACCACCACTTTGCTATTTTCAGCAGCCGAGGGCTTGTTTTATGTGCAGTGATCTTGGGCACATTGCAAGGTATTGCCCTCGAGCTTCTGACAGATCTCATCAGCAGGGTTCTCGTGCCATGATTCAGGCCCCAGTTCCCTCACAGCCTGCCCAGCCGGCTAGAGGCGGAGGTAGAGGACATAGAGGTGGAGGTAGAGGTCATAGAGGTGGAGCTCGGACCGATAGAGGTAGAGACCAGCCAGCAGCTGATCGTCCTAGAGATACTGCTCAGGGTGGTGGGGCACAGCCCCGATGTTATGCACTTCCCGCCGGACCAGAGGCTGAGTCTTCTGATGCCGTCATTACAGGTATTATTTTGGTTTGTGATAGAAAGGCATCAGCATTATTTGACCCTGGGTCTACATATTCGTACGTGTCTTCCTATTTTGCACCATACTTGGTTCAGCCCGGTGATCCACTGAGTGTTCCCGTTCATGTGTCTACACCAGTAGGCGATTCTATTGTGGTTGATCGAGTTCATCGGTCATGTATTATAGTAATTGAGGGTCTCGAGACCCGTGCTGATTTATTACTCCTAAATATGGTGGACTTCGATATTATACTAGGCATGGACTGGCTATCTCCGTATCATGCTATTCTAGATTGTCATGCCAAGACTGTGACTTTAGCCCTGCCAAATTCGCCTCGTATAGAGTGGAAAGGAATTTCAGGTCATACTAGCCGTAATGTTATTTCTTATGTTAAAGCTCAGCGTATGGTTGGAAAGGGATGCTTGGCTTATTTGGCCTATGTCCGTGATTCTAGTGCCGAGGTTCCTTCTATTGACTCGGTGCCTGTGGTTCGCGAATTTCCTGAAGTATTTCCTTCAGACTTGCCAGGTATGCCGCCTGATAGGGATATTGATTTTTGCATTGATTTGGCTCCAGGCACTCAGCCCATTTCCATTCCCCCATACCGTATGGCTCCGCCGGAGTTAAAAGAATTGAAGGAACAATTGCAGGATTTACTTGAAAAGGGTTTCATTAGGCCCAGTGTTTCGCCGTGGGGTGCACCTGTATTATTTGTAAAGAAGAAAGATGGTTCGATGAGAATGTGCATTGACTATCGACAGTTAAACAAGGTGACTATCAAAAATAAATATCCACTTCCGCGAATTGATGATTTATTTGACCAGCTTCAGGGTGCCAAGGTATTTTCAAAGATAGATTTGAGATCTGGCTATCATCAGCTGAAGATTAGGGCATCCGATGTCCCTAAGACAGCGTTCCGCACTCGGTATGGACATTATGAATTTCTGGTCATGTCTTTTGGGTTGACAAATGCTCCAGCAGACTTTTATGGAATTAATGAATCGGGTGTTCCGGCCTTATTTAGACTTGTTTGTAATAGTCTTCATTGATGACATATTAATATATTCCCGTAGTCAGGAGGAGCATGCGCAACATCTCAGAGTGGCCTTACAGACTCTGAAAGATAGCCAGCTATAAGCACGTGATTTTTACCCTACACATGAGTTATTCCTATAAAATTCAAAATAAATGATTTTTCATTACTTTTAAATTTTGTGTGAATTTTGTGTTAGTTGTTTTGCATGATATTTGCGTGTGATAAATGAAAATACAAAAAAAATTGCATCTTTAGGAAATTAATTCTTTTTTCTAACAAATTAAAGAAAAAATCAAAAAAAAAACAAAATATTAGTTGGCTTTTAAATTGAAAATTGTCAAAAAGAGGTAATTAGTTTAGTTTTTAATTAGTGCTTAATAATAACTACAAAGTAGGGAAAACACAAAATACAAAAATAAAAAAAATAAAAAAAAATACAAGCTAGATTAATAAGAAGAAGAGTAAGAGTAGAATAAAATTTGGGCCAAAAATTCCCCTACCCAGCTGCCCAAACGGCTTCCCCGCCCCGTCCGCCCAGGCCCAACGCCCCAGCAGCCCAAACCCGGTCCCCTTTTCCCCTTTAATCTCAACCGTCCGAGATTCTAATCCAATGGCCCCAGTTTATTCTTACAATCTAATGACAAACAACCTTAAAAACATAACACATTAAGACATTAACCTTAACTAAAACAAACCCTATCTCTCATCTCTCAAACCAGCCGTCTCCTCTCCTTCACTGTCACCGTGGCCGCCGCCTAGGTTTCCGCCGCGTGTGGCGGCGGCCGGCCATATTTCCCGGCCAAACCAACGCCAAAACATCCCCCACCATCTCCTCATCACTCCACCATTATCAGCTCCCTTCAAAACCCGACGAATCAACCCAAATATCCCGCGCCGCCACCCTCTCCCATGGCGGCGCCGCCACCCAAATTGCCCCAAAACCACCCCAAACCAACCCCCCCATCTTTCTTCTTACAACCCTCAACCGTGACACACGAAGAATCGAGTCAAGGCCGCCGGGATTCAAGAAAAACCAAAACAACGGCCAACAACTCAAGAAAATGATGCCGGAATATCAAGACTTGAAAAGATTCAAGAAGTTGAAGAAAAGAAGTGAAGAGAAAACAAAAAAAAAAAAAGAAGAACAAAGAAAAACAGAAAAAAGACCCGCGGCCAAATAAAGAAGCTAAGTCTTCTTCTTTGATTTTGGTTTAATTCGATTGTTTGTCTTCTGTGGTGATTTGAATTAGTATAATTTTTGTTAATAATTCTGGAATTAGTTAATCAAGTATTAGTTCCTGCTTCGTTTCTTATTTTGATTCACCTTCGATTGCTAGATTTTCTGTTAAATCCTATAAGACAGATTGATTTTTATCTTTGATTCTTGTAAATATGTTTCGATTCGTTTTTTTTTTTGGGGTTTCTGAGTTTTCTTCTTTCGGCCATGTATGATTTTGTTAGTATCCTTAGGTTTTTAGATTTTGTTAATCGTTGATTCTCGATCATGCTTGTATAGTTTTAGACTTTTTAAAGATTTTTTGGTTAGACTTTTGATTCGGATTGTTAGACCTTAGTTCATTTTAATGTTTCATTAAGTGTTGTTTGATTGCGGTTTAATTGATGATTTCTGTTAATTTCTAATATTATTATCAAGTTGACCATTAACAACAACGGGAAGTGATGTCTGTTGGTTTATTCTAAATTGGATAAAATAAATTCAGCATATTTCTGTTAGGCAGTGTAAATTTGCCTCTGGTTTGTTTGTTGAGTTGCCATAGGATTCTTGTTTTCTTCTTGATTTCTTATTTTTCATTCTGAAATATGTTTATGGATTGCCTTGCTTCCGATACTTGTAGATTATTGATGGTTTGTGAGGATAATTGAATTCTAGGATCTGTTTATGAATTTGCTCGAGCCTGTTTAGAATCCTCCTGTTAAAGTGGGTTAGTTGGCATTGCTTAATTGTGATCAGTATTGAATGACACTTAGGTTCGATTGGTTATAGCTGTTAGAATAGTGATTTAACTAGATTAGTGATTCGTCTCTTAGATTAGTTGAGATTCAAGTTAAGTCGATAGTTGAAATCATACGATTCGTAGCAACCTAAGGTGTTCTTATAAATAGAATCAATTGCGGCTAGTTGTTTCGATTAACAAGACTCACCATCTATCAATTGTTTCCCCGAGTCTTGTTAATTGGATAATTAACCATAAGTGGCCATATTTGTAAGATTGCCTAAGGTTGGCTATAGTTGAAATGTGTTTCTAATTAGCGGTTTAATTCTGAATTTTAAGTTAGTTGAAGGGCCAATTGGCTAATTGAGCAATAGTCACTTAATTGTGGCTATTTGCTAAATACAATCTGAAAATGGGCTAAAATAGAGGTAAAATACAGAAATTGGGAATGTAATAAGCTTAAAGAAGTAGGGGTGAATTGGGAAAAGGAAGTTGGTAAACTTGTAATAAGATTAAAAGAGAATGGGTACAATAGGAAAGGGAATTGGCATAATTGTGATAAATATAGAGCATTTAGGATAATTTGGGCATAACAAAAGGTATTTTGGTAGATAATAAAAGGGAATGAGGGCACAATAGGTAATACCTAGGAAATAGAACATGGTAGAGTATTCTAGAAGGGGTTATAGTGTAGTTTTCACTAGAATGATTGTACTAACTTGTGCAACAAGCTAAGAATTGAAGGGGTTTTAGTGAAATAGTAATTTTCAGATTTTTTCTCTTTTAGGCCTATAAATAGGTAATTTTAGCTTCAATAAAGGGGGGTTTTTTTTTGAATCTGATTTTAGAGTTATTCTCTTTTTAGCACTTTTAGCTATAAGAACCCTAGAAAAACCCCAAAAAATACTAGCTGATTTTCAGGTCTGAAATTAACATTTCAGATCCATTTTTCTTCTATTTTACCTTCAAATTCATATTTAAAAATCCAAAAACAGTAGTATATTCATTACTGAATGCTAGGACACTGTTATTTTGAGTGAAATTGGGTTTTGAACAACTGGAAATTCTGAAAATCTTCTCCTGGGTTTGATTGTCACTGTTGTTTCCCGTTGGAATTTGCTGCTGTTGAACTGGACTGTTTACTGCTGGGTTTCTGCTTTATATACCTGCTGATTCTCCTGCTTTGTTTCTTAATACCAGGTACACATCTTCAATTCCAGAAATTGTAGTTGGCAAGTTCAAGTTGAGAAATATATGAAGATTTGAAGTTTAAGTTCAAAATTCACTCTATTTTTCTTTTTGTATGATTTGTATGTTGTTATTCTTATGGCTATTCGAGTATGTTTTTGTATATGGAACTGGACTGGATTTCGTCACAATTCTGAAAGTTAAGGCTTGAATGTTAAATACATATGAACATATGGAAATTGACTTTTTAGGATTTAATTGTTAATTGGCTGTAGTGATGGAACCTAATGCTACCGTTTAAATCTTTGTCGCCACTGCCTCTAAGAAGATGCATTGATATGCTTATTAGCATCATAGATCATTAACTTCACATTTGGATTTTTTTTTTTGAATAAATGTCTACTCATATCGATATTCATAGACTAGCTTTAGTATAATTGTTTGTATATTATTATAAGTTAGTTGATATTAGGTGACTAATTGAGGCCATATTTCTCTTCATGAACACATACTGTCATCTTCACTTTCAAACTGCTTTTGTGAAATTGTGATGACGAGACTGAAGTATTAATACAGTAGGTTTCAACAATGTTCATATTAACATTGGATTAATCAAACAGTTTGTCATTTAAAGTAGTGGATTGCTCTATTAAATATATCTATGAATCCAAAGTTAAACGCAAGACCCAACATCGTAATTGGGTAGAAACGTTAGAAACTTGGAGAATTGTTCTGAAACATTATAGACATGAAATGTGGAGGGTTCACGCATACGGGCTCCAGCATTATTGTTCTCATTATAGTCACAAAATCCAAATGGTTTGGGCATTTGACAAATAAGGAATAAAAAATCGTAGTTTATTCGTAGGTCTACCTTTAAATGAGACGAGCCTCGCCGCACTAAATACACAATTGCGGGGCCCTCAAATAAATTTGTTATAAAAGCATAGACTCGGAAGGATCGTTTAGCGAATTTCACGGTCTTTCCCAAAGTTAATTAAAGCCGATAGATTATTTTAGGGCACGACTTTAATATACCTTCCATTGAATGAGTGTGCACTTGGTGCGACTCAAATCCAAATCTCGGTAAAGCTGAAATACACCAAAAGTCATAGGCGTACTGGTTGCGGTATGACTCGAGGCGTGTTTTCGCGATACCGCAAATTCCTAAAAATGATATTTAACGTAAAAGCATATTGTGTTATTAAAATCTATAACCGAGTCAAACAAAAGTCAAGAACGACAGTGGAGCGACCGTGCTAAAACCACGGAATCCGGGAGTGCCTAACACCTTCTCCCGGGTTAACAGAGTTCCTTATCCGGATCTCTGCTTCGCATACATTTATAAGAGTCAAAATTCCTCGGATTCGGGATTAACCGGTGACTTGGGACACCATTGTCATTCCCAAGTGGCGACTCGATTAATCTCTAATAAAATCCCGAACCGATTGTCCTTAAATTGGAAAAACTCCTTCCCTTACGTTATTTTATCCGTCTCGGGTAATCGAGCGTCGGGGTATACCCTACAAGTGTATTTATACACCTTACGCATGTTGGGGTAGTAAAAAGGGAGGTGTGACAATATGCAAAATTTTCAAAGTGTGAATTTTGGCTAAGTTCATTTGCATTCCTGGGTCATATTGTGACGGCAGCAGGTATTCAGGTTGATCCGAAGAAAATTGAGGCAGTCAAGAGCTGGCCTAGACCGACATCAGCCACAGATATTCGGAGTTTCTTGGGGTTAGCGGGCTATTATCGCCGATTCGTAGAAGGATTTTCGTCTATTGCAACCCCATTGACCAGATTGACCCAGAAGGGTGTTCAATTTGAATGGTCCGATGAATGTGAGGCGAGCTTTCAAAAGCTCAAGACAACCTTGACCACAGCACCGGTATTGGTTTTACCCACAGGTACGGGACCTTATACTGTTTATTGTGATGCTTCCCGTATTGGGCTTGGTGCAGTGTTAATGCGGGATGGCAAGGTTATTGCCTATGCTTCGAGGCAGTTGAAGATTCATGAGAAGAACTATCCAGTGCATGACCTAGAATTGGCGGCGATTATTCACGCATTGAAGATCTGGAGGCATTATTTGTATGGTATAGCATGTGAAGTATACACCGATCATAAGAGTCTTCAGTATTTGTTTAAGCAGAAAGAGTTGAATATGAGGCAGAGAAGGTGACTAGAGTTGCTAAAAGACTATGATGTTACTATTTTATATCACCCAGGTAAGGCCAATGTGGTGGCCGATGCATTGAGTAGAAAGTCTGCCAGCATGGGTAGTCTTGCATATATTCCGGTCAGTCAGAGACCATTGGCTATAGACGTCCAGACATTAGCCAACCGGTTCGTGAGATTGGATATTTCGGAGCCTAGCAGAGTGTTAGCCTGCACGGTCGCTCATTCTTCTTTATTAGAGCATATCCGTGAGAGGCAATTTGATGATCCTCATTTGCGTGAGTTGAGAGATACAGTACATCGGGGAGGTGCCACACAGGTAAATCTAGATGATGATGGGATATTGAAATTGCAAGGTCGAGTTTGTGTGCCCAATGTCGAAGGGATTCGAGAGTTAATCTTAGCAGAGGCCCACAGTTCGCGGTATTCTATTCACCCAGGCGCCGCGAAGATGTACCAGGACTTACGTCAGCACTATTGGTGGCGCAGAATGAAGAAAGATATCGTTCCGTATGTCGCTCGGTGTCTAAATTGTCAGCAGGTGAAATATGAGCACCAGAGACCTGGTGGTGTATTCCAGAGGATTGAAATTCCCGAGTGGAAATGGGAGCGGATCACTATGGACTTCGTTACTGGACTTCCTTTGACTCG
The DNA here is from genome assembly GCA_032618575.1 of Nicotiana noctiflora. Classification (NCBI taxonomy): domain Eukaryota; kingdom Viridiplantae; phylum Streptophyta; class Magnoliopsida; order Solanales; family Solanaceae; genus Nicotiana; species Nicotiana noctiflora. Next base: position 53,275 of record JASVEL010013958.1, read on the forward strand.
GAGGAAATTTGATGCTATTTGGGTCATTGTTGATAGGTTGACCAAATCAGCACACTTTATTCCAGTATCTGTCTCCTACTCGTCGGAGAAGTTAGCGGAGGTTTACATTAGGGAGATTGTTCGTCTCCATGGGGTGCCAGTATCTATTATCTCTGATCAGGGTACGCAGTTTACCTCGCGGTTCTAGAGAGCGGTCCAGCAGGAGTTAGGCACCCAGGTTCAGTTGAGTACAGCATTTCATCCTCAGACGGATGGCCAGTCCGAGAGGACTATTCAGATTCTTGAGGACATGCTTCGAGCCCGTGTTATTGATTTCGGAGGCTCGTGGGATCAGTTTCTACCATTAGCAGAGTTCGCCTACAATAACAGTTACCAATCTAGCATCCAGATGGCTCCGTATGAGGCGTTGTATGGTAGGCGATGTCGATCACCGGTTGGATGGTTTGAACCGGAAGAGGCTCGGTTGTTAGGTACAGACTTAGTTCAGGAGGCCTTGGATAAGGTCAAGACAATTCAGGAGAGATTGCGTTCAGCTCAGTCTAGGCAAAAGACTTATGCGGATCGCAAGGTTCGAGATGTAGATTTCATGGTCGGTGAACGAGTATTGCTTCGGGTGTCGCCTATGAAGGGCGTGATGAGGTTCGGAAAGAAGGGCAAGCTCAGCCCTAGGTATATTGGTCCATTTGAGATTTTAGACAGAGTGGGAGGGGTGGCTTACAGATTAGCTTTGCCGCCTAGCTTATCAGCCGTGCATCCAGTTTTTCATGTATCTATGCTTCGGAGATACCACGGTGATCCCACACATGTGTTAGACTACAGTACTGTCCAATTGGACAATGATCTATCTTACGAGGAGGAGCCGGTAGCCATTCTAGACCGGCAGGTTCGACAGCTCAGGTCGAAGAGTTATCCTTCTGTGCGTGTTCAGTGGAGAGGTCAGCCTCCTGAGGCATCGACCTGGGAGTCCGAGTCTGATATGCGGAGCCGCTACCCACACTTGTTTCCTGACTCAGGTACTTCTTTCTTTTGTCCGTTCGAGGACGAACGGTTGTTTTAGAGGTGGAGATTGTGACGACCCAAAGGGTCATCACTTATTTAATTAATCATTTCGAGCTTCTGAGGCCTTGAAAACCTCATTCTATGTTGCCTCGATTTATGTGCACGATCCAAGCATGTAGCCGGAAAGATTTTGTGATAGAAAATATGAATTCTATGAGAAATTTGGATAAAAATGATATTAATATTGATATGGTTGACTTCGGTCAACATTTTTGGTAAACGGATCCGGACCCGAGATTGGATGGTCCCGAGAGGTCCGTAGGAAAATATGGGACTTGGACATGCGTCCGGAGTCGAATTCGGAGGCCTAGAGCCCAAGTTATGAATTTTTCTATGAAATTGTTTTTGATGTAATTGTTAAAGGAAATGAATTAATTGACCTTGGTATCGAGGCTCATATTTTGGTTCCGACGCCCGGTACAAGTCTTAAATATTATATATGTGATTTCTGTAAAGTTTGGTGACATTTGGATGTCGTTTGAGATGTTTTGGACCTTGAGTTCCAAGTTAAGAAGTTTTGAAAACTAAAGGTATGAAAATCATGAGTTTGAGGCTTGATTTGATGAAAACGAAGTGATATTGGCGATATGATCGCACGAACAAGTCCATAATGTGTTTTTGAGGTTGTGTACATGTTTGGTTTGGAGCCCGGGGGCTCGGATAAAGATTTGATAGGCCGTTGGTTAAATTTCTGAATTTTTGCACTGCTGGTTTTTCACCCAGCTGTTGGCTTCGCAAATGCGAAGCATTTTTCGCAATTGCGAAGGTGACAGATCAAGGCAGGGTTCGCAAATGCGAACCCTTGATCGCAAATGCGAAGGGCGTCCAGGAAGGCTTGAGTTCGCAATTGCGAACATAACCTCGCAAATGCGAGGCCTTATTGTTAAGCCATGCTTCGCAAATGCGAAGCCTTCTTCGCAAATGCGAAGGTCGCTGGAGGCCAGCCTTGTTCGCAAATGCGAACAATATGTCGCAAATGCGAACCTCCCAGTATGCCTTGGCTTCGCAAATGCGATCAAAAGTTCGCAAATGCGAACTTCCCAGCCTTAGCTTATTTTTCAAACTCCAGAAATTGGTCGGGGTTCGCAATTGCGAACCCATGTTCGCAAATGCGAACACAGAGACCTGAAAAACACGAATTTCAATCATTTCTTCACATTTTACAAAAACAAAACACTCATTTGCGATTCTTCAAGGATTTCTTCTTCATCAAAACGATTGTAAGTCACTTTTTACTTAATTCTTTCAATTCCTAACATCATTAAACATGTTTTTCATAAGAAATCAATGATTTTCATGGTAGAATTCTTGTTTTTGTTGGAAAATAGGGTTTTTCATAAATTGGGGAATTGGACCTCGAATTGAGGTCCGATTTTGAAACAAATCATATATATGAACTCGTGGGGGATGGGTAACCGGATTTTGGTCCTAACCCCGAGTTCCGACCATGTGGGCCCGGGGTTGAAATTCACTATTCATGGCAGAATGTTGTAAAAGTGGTATTTGGTCTTAAGAATTAGTTGGTTGAGTAGAATTGATGATATTAAATCAATTGTGTATAGATACGATTGGATTGGAGTCAAATTCGAAAGGAAAGGGCATTGCTACGGATTAAATCATTCGTAAACTTTCGAGGTAAGTGTTTGTTCTATCCTAGTTTGTAGGAATATGAATTTAGTTATGATTAAATTGTTGAAATTATTGTGAATTATTGGTTTAAAATCGGTAATTATAAATATTGTTGATATAGAGATTATTGGCTAATTGCCGGTAATATATATATATATTTTATAAATTGGGATCGTGTGGTACGCCGACCACAAAGTGACTTAAATCTTGGCATTGACCATAGTTGCCGGTAGCCTATTGATATATATTTGGGAGCGGGTGGTACGCCTACCACAAGATATGATTATTGATATATATTTGGGAGCGGGTGGTACGCCTACCACAAGATATAACTATTGATATATTTGGGAGCGGGTGGTACGCCTACCACAAGAGATATAATTATTGATAATTGGGAGCGGGTGGTACGCCTACCACAAGAGATAATTACCGTGATAGTTGGGAGCGGGTGGTACGCCTACCACGAGACATGAAATGAAAGAGGAAATTGAGACATGAAAGTAAAATTATTTTGGATATCTTGAGTTATTGAATATTATTTCAGAGCAGAGTATTTCTTTATAAATGCATTGTATATATATATATATCTATATTGCAACTGTACAGGTTTAGGTGGGTGACTGGCCTTAGCCTTGTCACTAGTTCGCTGGGATAGGCCAGGCACTTACCAACACATGGGGTCGGTTGTGTTGATACTACACTCTGCGCTCTTTTTGCGCAGATACAGGTTACGGACAGCAGCAGCGGCAGTAGCGACTTGTGGATTTTCCGACTACTGAGACTACGAGGTAGCCTTGCAGGCGTCCGCAGGACCCGTTGTCTCTCCTATCTATGCTTTTCATTCTGTTATCTCATGTAATCGAGATAAACAACTTGTACTTTCTTTCAAACAATTATGTGTATTATTCTTAGAAGTTCGTGAGTATTGTGACACCAGTCTTGGGTAGTGTATCAGATTTGGATTTTTCTTTATCATATCTGACTAAGTCTTCCGCTAATTTTGATTGTTCCGCTGTAAATTTTATGTTGTTAATAAGAAATTGGTTATTAATGGAGATGTAATTAATATTTGGCTTGCCTAGCTTCTATTTAGTAGGCGCCATCATGACCCCGATGGTGGGAAATCCGGGTCGTGACATTTCCACTCCTTAAAACCGTTTGTCATTCGGATACTCCTACCGGAAGTTATGGCCAAATTACCTAAGCAGCTTAGAATTTTACCCTTTTGCGGCACCCCATGCAGTGCCCCATGCACCGCTCGTGTGGGAATTCGACAATGGTCTGAAATTTCAGTTCCAGACATATTTTTAACAGATGCCCCGCACCCCGTGCCACCTAACACGTTACGACTGTACAAAATGCTTTTTTAAAACCCGAACCCCATTTCATTTAACTCGATTGAGGTTTATTTTTTTGAAAGTTTCTAGCATTCTAGAGAGAAGGGTGAGTGATTATAGAGAGAGGAAAAGGGAAAATAAAAGATTTCACTACTCTTCTTTGAATTACACCTTGAAATCACATCAAAGGTTTGCTAAGGCTTCAAAGAGGCAAGAATTTCTTTTCCCCAATTCTTTAATTTTGAAATCTAACTAGAAATAAGTAATTATTACGACGATTCTTAGATATGAGAGTACTAGTTATTCATGCATGTATAAATTAGGTTTGTCGGAAGATTGTTGAACATAAACAAGTAAAGATTGAGTTAGAGAATGAAGGAAATATTGTAAAAGAGATTTGAAATCAAGATGCACAACTTTTAATTGATAAAATATTCAAATAAGCTGAAACCATGAATACCTTCCTAATTTGTGCTCAATTTTGTTATGTCTCTAAGTAGATTGGGATTGCTAGAATTTTTATGACGTCGTAATAACTTAAGGAAAGCTTAAACGAGGTATGAATTGCTAAAACCCCGTCTCTTAGAAATTGAGCTTCCATGGTGCCCGTATAAATATTGTAAGTTCGAAATGTGATTGATGCAGTACTTGTTATGTTAAGTGAATTATTATTGTGAAAATGTTTGTGGTAGGCACTTCTTCGTATGTTTAATGTGTTATTCTTTGTAAAATGGAGGATGTGTGGAGAACATGATCTATGTGCTAAATGCCTAGATGTTATGCCAAGGTTACTTTGGGACTAATATTCCAAACTTGATGAATTCCTTTTTATGCTTATGTTTTAAATTGCCTTTGTATGCACCTATGATCTTAAGTGGCAAAATAAATGTTGAAAATGAGAACAATGTGTAACGTGAATTATGGAATGTGGAAATTGCGGTCCCAAGTGCTGCTGAACTAATACATGTGTAACCAAAGATTGGTGTGAGATGAATAATAAAATAATGGTAACTTCTCGGAGATACGGCTTAGCCGATCGGGTCGTGATTGGACGCCATAATATATATACACATGGTGGTAATGTATTGATTATGGAAACTGGAAAGTGTGAATGAAATAGTTGTAACATCTCCAGGAGACAGCTTAGTCGATCAAGCTGTGATCGAACTCCGCTCAAAGAAGCGGTGGCAAAGTGGATAATGATGCAACAATGTATGATAATCCAATCTAAAATTTCAGAAATTATGTGAACCTCCTTATATTGTTGAAATGGTGCTTATTTGAAACTTTGTTGACTTTATGATTTCATCTTTATTCTTGTATGAAGGTTCTTTCTAACTTGATGGTGTTTAGTTATACATACTAGTGTTATTCAATGGTACTAACGTTCCTTTTACTGGGGGCGCTATATTTTTTTAATGAATTTAGGTGGCTCCATATTGGATAGTGTCGATTGCGCGTAGCGGAGCATCATCTCCTCAAAGTCTTGGTGAGCCACTTTCTCCTTTAAGGGGGTTATGTTGTACATTTTTTGTTATAGATATTCACTTTTGAGGTATAGCCGGGGCCTTGTCGCCGACAATGTCATACTTTTCATTTGCATCGTTAGAGGCTCCGTAGGCATATGTGTGGGTTATGTACGAGTGTTGGATGGGTCTATGTACTATTTTGTAATTCTGGCTCTCGCTTCTCTAAAGTGTAATTGTATGGAATCTTGGAAACTTAACTACGATTTAAGGTTGTGACATAAATTGAACTAAACGAACTGTGTTGAATGTACTATATTTTCTATTGTCTAAATAAATGAAAGTATGGCTTCCTTATTCTTATTGAGATAGGTAGAAAGTGTTTGATAAGGCCTCGCCTCCCGAGATTAGTGACGTGACAAACTTGGTATCATAGCCTAAGGGTTTAAAGTGTCCTAGGATGTCTCAGAGGCCTGTCTAGTAGAGTCCTTTTTTATCTGTGTGTAATCGACGACATCTATAAGTTGGAGGCTACTTAGACATTTAGAAAAATAATCTTCTTTGATATTCTAGATCGTGCGGTGAAACTGTTACCTCTGTAATTAGTGCATTGTTCTATCTTTCAATAAATGGAATCTAAGAAGAAAGAGAGAATTGGCCAGGAAGCTGATGCTAATGCTACTTCAGGAGTGGTTGATGAATCACTACTTGATACTGTGGGTGAGGGTATCCTCCCTACTATCACTCTGTCTGATGCTTCTATTCCAGAGCAGACTACCCCAATTCCTACACTTATGGAGGGTACTACTATCCCTCCCATTGATACTCATATTCCACCTCCAGACCCAAATTTCAATTCTGGTATTTCTGATGGGCATCTTAGGGGATATATTCAGACGTTGATCCAGATAGTGGCCTATCAGGACTAGAGGTCAAATATTGCGCCTAGTTCATCCAGCCAGCAAGGGGATTCCACAAGTTCCAAGGTGAACAAATTTCTCCAGTTAGACCCTCCTATATTTACGGGTGCCAATCCGGAAGAAGACCCACAGGATTTTATTGATGAGATTCAGAAGTCCCTCAGGGTTATGCATGCAACTGACAAAGAGGGAGTAGAGTTGGATGTCTACTGTCTAAAAGGGGTGGCCTCTTCATGGTTTGAGTTGTGGGAAGATTCCAGTGAGGATGGGAGCCCTCCGATGAGGTGGAGTAAGTTTGTTGATGCCTTTATCGATCATTTCCTGCCCACTGAGACAATGGTAGCCCGTGCAGCACAGTTTGAAAATTTAAAGCAAGGTAACAGAAGTGTGTGGGAGTACCACATGGAGTTTGCTCGCTTGTCCAAGTATGTCATCCATATATTGCCCACGATGGATGTTATACCCCATTTTAACACGGGTCAAATTAGAGTATAACATATTGGTAATTCTAAAGGATTAATTAATTAAGAGAGTCGCCGCCTAATTATTTTTAAGGTGAACTAGGACACCTATTTTTAAAGCGTAAGCCAAACTGTATCTTATGATCTTAACCTAAAGATTCTAAGTAAGGGTTTTAAATATTTTAAAAGGAAGGTTTTGTTTTTAAAAGCACCTTTTAAAATCCGTTAATAACGGTTAACCGGCCAAGCTTAGGTTAATAACTCTAAATTAATTATTTTATAAGAGGATTTTGACGTATTGGTAGCTAATGGTAGACAAAACTTTCTTTCGCTGATGAAATTGAAGTAAACTACTTTTAATTAAACAATAAAAAATGTAGATCGAATTAGTTAAAGTCAATTATAGCAAATGTGGTGAATATCTAGCGTTTTTGGTGTTGAAAAATAGACATATGGATTTTAAAACTTCTTCCAAATATTTAAATTCACAAAGTTATAAGAACATCACGATATGCATATGTTTTAATTTGAAAGAAAAAAAATAAAAAAAATATAGTTACTACAAAGATAAACCTTTACTTGGTATATCTAATATTTTAGAGAAAACCAATATCCAATAATATAAAAAATGTATTTGTCAAGCTAGGCACGTTTTTTTTTTAAAAAAAAAAAATGAGTTCCAGTTACTAGTTTTAAACCTTACACCCCAAGATAGAAATTATAGGTAGTTAATTATGTGCTTCAGCTAACCATTTTCAACAGGGAGATAGACTAACTACACAAACGCAACCAAATTTATAAGGTTAGACAACATAGACGATCAAAGGCGAATAACGAAAAAAAAGAAAGGAAAAAAAAGGTGCCATTGGCATCCCCAAGCTCTTCGCTTGTTTTCTCGCTATCCAATGTATTTTTACGGATAATGTGATGACTCCATGCTCGGGATATGGTAGCGAGTCCTGCATTAAGACTCATATTGCTCCAGTGCATATGCAAAACACACAAAAGAAAGCAAAGAGTTAGAAAAGAGAAAATCTTAAACAAGTATAACGGAAACGAGAAAGGAAAAATAGTGGCACTAATAACACTACTAACTTCCATTAAATTATAATCTCACGACGGGATAAGGAATCCATTATTTTCGGTAAAAACTACACTTAACAGATGGACTTTGTATATTTACCCTATCTAACTGGATGAAAACAAAGCAACAAAACTATATAAATATACTCAACAAAAAAAAAACTGATACATAAATTCTGAATCTCACTACTAGTGTCTTTACAAAAGAATACATGTATCAAAAAAGTTCTAATAAAGTCATGATAAGTTCAAGATTTATTTCCATCAATTAGTGAGCCTAAATTTAAACTTTTATAAGCAGAGGTTCTAGACGGAACAAATAATTTCTCTAAGACTATAAATAAGATCTCTAAGTTTCAAGCAAATTCAAAGTCCATCTTCCTACTACTCGAAGCAACTAAAGAGAGGTATTAATACTTCAGTAATAGATAGGCTTGTAGCTCATGAAAATGCAAGCATACTATTTCCTATTTAGGAATAAGCTAAATAAATAAACAGGCCCTAACAGTCTTGCTATCCATGATATCAAAGACACTAGATAAATTAAATATCCATATAACACAACACATATAATTGGATCTACTTCAATTTTAAGTCTTAAATTAGATATCAAAATCCCAATATCATTCCTTCTAAAGATAAGTCAAAATGTCGGGACTCTTTTTAGACAATTACTACACATGATATCTAAAGAATGCTACTGATATTTTAGATGTTAGCATATGATATCTAAACACATGTTATTTGAGCAATATTCTGGAGTGATAATAAAGTATGGATAGATTTGCTTCATGCTTTTAAAATAATAAATCAACTTAGACTCCTTTTAGACAAAAATTAAATACACTATCTTAACATGAAGTTTTCCTCCTCCTTAATGATACATAAACCTCCTTAATGATACATAAACCAGATACAACAACTAAGTATGATTTTTTTATTAAGTCATGTACCCTTTCTAGTAAAGACTATGTTCTCTAAATTATATATTTTTATGTTAGTATTTAGCTACAGAGAAAACATTCACTAGCATCTAATTAGTTTATTTTGTTAAAATGCTAATGAGCATTTATTGATAAAATAGAAAGGATAAATGCATTACTAATTACTCCTGCTTTCGTTTGTTCGCATGAATACAGTACAGTGGCCAACTAATTCCTATTTCTATGAACAAATGGACAGTAAAGTCTTAGAAGAAACTTGTGATATGTCAATCAACCACTAATATCTAGGATGTGCATACAAATACACAATCCTAACCCAACGACTGTTAAATAAAGATATAAATACAAATAATAGACAACATATCACATTCATTTGTTTTATGCCATTTAACTTGAACAAGAAAATATCAAAGGGAATCAAAGATTCACTGGTAATACATGCCCCAATGTATTTTAAAAACGTGAAGAAAGGATGAAGATAGAATGAAAAATTACTGACCTTTTGCGATGCAGCGAACTTGGACGTGTCGAATAGGTCTATCTCCGAGACTCTTGGTTTCGAACTTGAACTCGAGCTTATAACTACAGACTTAACGAGCTCTGAAAGGTGAAAGAAAAGAACACTTCTGCTTTAGAGGAAAGCAACAGAGGATACACAACTAAGGCCTTGTAAAGTATGTTTAAGAATAAAACTTTGAAGATGGCCCCCCGAGTTCCCCCAAAGCTATGTATTTATAAAAAATTACTAGGGCTTCTCTAGGGTCAATTTTGGGCGGGATTCTTGAAGAGTTAGAGCTTCAAACGGATTGAAATGGTGTGTAGAAGAAATAAAAAGGACGATACGGGCAGGAGAAGCAGAGATTTGATTGCCAAAATTGTGAAACCTTGAAGGAAACAAAAAAGAACCGATTTTTACCTTTATCATCTTCATAGCAAACAAATTTGAATTCTTCAATCGAAGTTTTTTGAGCTTGCAGATGATTCTTTAGAATAGGTATACAAACTTCTGATTATAAGATTTGAGAGTCAAATTTTTCTAAGAAAATAGAAGAAGCCAAAACTTTTCTGCCATGGCAGACAAAAGAGGCGTTGGTTTCCTTGAAAGAGAGAAAGAGAGGAAACCCTAATTTAATTTAATTTTAATTTTAGAAATAATTCAAACATTGGATTAGATGTATTGGATGGCTGAGATTAATTCTGATATAAGTAAATAAGGTATAATAAAATAAATAAAGCAAGTCTTTATTTGGAATTCTCTAGAAGATGGAAGAGATAATCTTGACCATTAATTCAAAAATAGACTAGATCTGATGAGTCCATGTGGCAAGGAGTGGGTCAAAGTGTGTAGGGATGGTGAGAGCATGTGCTAGGAGTGTGTTAGTCATGAGATTTGTACCGTTGGCGCCTATGTGGCGCTGACGTGGAGGTTATGTGGCGCTTATGTGGAGTCCATGTAGATGAAAATGTTAGGTAGATGGGTTGGTGGGTATGGGCTACTTTATGGGCTATTTTGGTTGATTTTTGGGGTCTAAAAATCTAAAAAATGTGTTATAAAATTGGTCTAATTTAAAGTAACATTAAACTTTACCAAGATGATCTAATTTATTTAAAAGTTCTTATCCACTTTAAAAATTACTATGCCTCTATAATTCTAATAATTTATGATAAAAATATTAAATTATATTATTGTAACAATTAATATCTAGTATGCATTTATATATATCTATACCATATTAAAAGTACGAAGGCCATTAGTGAAATATCGTTTGCCTTTTTTTTTTTACCCTTTAAAAAAATAGAGTTCACACTAGACAAAATAGTCATTTATAATAATCTTCTAATATTTAGGAATGATCGTTAAATTATAGCATTGATATTAGGACTTTAATTTTAACTAAAATTTGGTTAATATTTTTCCATGTTTGAAATACATAAAAAGTTCTCATATTTGGGAGATTCAAAAGTAGTATGTTTCTAATTACAAATATGATAGTCAATATTTATGATTCGAAATGAATATGCTCGATCAAGACATGCACTTGCAAATTTCTATTTTTATATTCCGAGTTTGTTACTAAACTAAGACCAAAAAAGTTGCTAACTTATCAATTACTAACTCAAACAAGGATATGATAGTAACAAATCACTTTTTTTAAAAAGTTTATTAATAATATTCAATATGTACATATAAATTCTAATAAATATCAAATTTAATAAATACATTTAAAATGACACAAAATTATTGCACATGGATAGACACATAGTTTCACATACTCTAAAAATACGAAAATAATTTGTTTTATTTAAGTATGAAGTCATATTTCTTAGGACTTTAAAAATCATTAAAAGCAATTAAAAACGATTACTTGAATATGTAGATAGTCCTCTTTCGACCAAAATTATCATTTTCATAAACTTGTATATATATATTTTTTTATAACTTAAATATATTATTTTTTTAAATATTAATATAAATAATATTATATATTGATTGATGTAGGTACACGCCCAAAGTGCGTACCCTAAGACTAGTATAATAAAAGTAGAGAAATAAAATATAGTTTGGCAAATAAAGTTTGTATTAAATCATTACGATGCATTAACATTAAATAATAAAATGATAGTGACTAAGTAACTAAAATAATAATAACGATATAATTACAATAAATATGTTAAATTATATTAAGGCTAATAATTATATTTTATTTTAAAAATCTTGAGGCTAAAAAAAAATAATATTTTATTTTAAAAATCTTGAGGCTAAAAAAATAATAATATATATAACAATTATTTTGGATAAAAATATGTAAAATATATTTAGTAAATTATTGAGAATTAGGAAGTATAGAAAAATTGCTTATGAAAGGGGAGGGCCAAAATTGGTTGTCAACAGCTGCCCTTCTTTGACCGTGGACGATGAAAGAGTCTTCGGGCAAAGAAATTGTCAAAATGTTGGAAAGATTTTTAACATGAAACTTGGAAGTATTATATAAAAAAAGAAAAGAAAAGAAAAAAAAATGAAACTTTAGAGAGTTATGGCCAAACTCCGATTTCATAAACACCCACACACCTTGGGTTCTACAAAAACTAATTCATATGCAATTCCAGACTAGTGGTGCTATGGAGTAGGACTTAATGACTGATGCGGATTCTAATATGTTGCCCCAGTGTCGAATTACAGAGACACAAGGTGTTAGACGCTAGGAATCCTGGTTGAAAGAGAAGGTTTCGAAATAAGGACTTTGGCCAAGATTTTGGTAGTCAAGACGAACGGAATCCGAAAGTAGACCTTTGACTTTTGCTGGCGAGTCTGGTTTCCTCCCCAACAAACTGCCCCAGTTCGCTGCTTAGATAGAGTTCCACGTTGTGCTAAATTTCCTGTTAAACTCAACAAGCTAGGTAAAATTGTTAGTAAACGAGATATAAAAATATGATAAGTCATATTTCATTAAAATAATACTTCTAAGCCGTTAATTTATCATAAAATAAGCCAAGTATGTTAAAAAAATATTTGATCATGACTAATAAAATGAGGCTTCGAGCCAATGATTCATGTGAGTGGTGCCTTTCAGCGATGATTTATGTATGATTGATAAAAATGAGGCATTTAAGCCAATGATTGATGAAAATGAGGCATTTAAGCCAAATGATGAAATAGTTGAGGCGTTTAAGCCAAATGACTGATGAGGCTCTCCAAGCCAGATGATTTATGGTGATGAAAATTCTTGTGTGGCGCATTTAGAAATAATGGTGCGGTGCAGTTGAAAGCATTTGCATTGTGCATTTGCAAGCAATGATATAATAACTTTTTAAAGCATTTATGCGGTGCATTTGCAGTGCCTTTGAAAGCACAAGTGTTGTGCATTTGAAAGTATATTATGCAATTTGCAAGCAATGGTGCGTTCGAAAAATAATGGTGCGATGCATTTGAAAGCATTTGTGCCGGTACATTTGAAAGCAATAGTGCAGTGCATTTGCAGTGTATTTGAAAGCAATGGTGCAATGCATTTAAAGCAGTAGT